>PVKU01008921.1:0-67680 GCA_004027475.1 Anoura caudifer | reverse complement strand
AATTTCAGCTTAGAAAAATAAAGTAGATGTTACAAATACTGGTTATAAAAGGGGACACTGGCTCTGGTAGGTAACAATTATTAGTCTAGGGCCTTTATATTCAAAAATTTTTAAAAAACAGAAAGACCTCCATCAGCTTCCTAACCTAGTAAAAGGCTCACTATGCTTAGTTTTATATTAGTCTTATACATTAAAGTTGTAATGTATTTATTGACCTTGTTTTTAAGAGACAAAGTATAAATGTTTAAAAAAACTTGATTTACTAAAAAGTGACAATTTGAAAGCAAGCGGTAACATTATAGAATAAGAACATCAATCCAGCACCTAACAGTGGTGTATTTGAATTTGCTGGTGTTAAAAGGATCAATAAATAGACATGATATCATCTTGAGATCATTGTTTAGGTGTAATGACTAAAACTTCTGAGAAATGCACCTGTGGGTATTTGTTTCCTTTTAAGTTACAGATTAATTGAAAGAAGAAAAATAAACTAGACAACATATCCTGAGCAAATGTAAAAAAATTTATTACAACTTGTATGTCTGAATGAATGAAATCCGAGAAACATTTTCTATACACCTGCCTATGGTTTGCATTTATAAAAGATATTTGTTAAGTTAATGAGGTTGTAACTTCACAGTGAATTCTGAAGAGTTACACTCACAAAAAGACACTAAATATATTGAAGAGACTGTAAAAAGGGGATTTATTTCTTGGATATGCTGGCATTTACAACATATTGAGAAATAAAAAACATGTATTAGAGTTATTGAAAATGCAAAATGCAATGGAATGTTTTGTTTGCAATTTTAAACAATCCATCACATTAATTTATACTTATAATTCAGGGAACTGCATATACATTTGAAAAGTAAAATTTCATTTTCACCATATTCTGCATAGTTTCAAGACAATGCAAGCAAAAGTAGGTTTAGAGTTGAGAGTATGAAAAACAGTGTACTCTAGTATATTACTTATTATTATATTATTTGTAAACTTACTTTTGCTCACTCCTGTGTGTGTATGTGTATATACATATATATTTCTTAAAATATATATTTAAAAATATATATTTATTATATATATTTATATATATTTCTTAAAAATAAATATTAATTAGTACCAAGTCTTCAAAATAGCTATTGCAGCTGTCTCCAAAGAAAATTCCCTGCCTCATAGAAGTTATACACATTATCTAAATCTTTAAATGACTTCTTATTTTCTATTGCATTGCCTACATCCCTCCCTAAATTGTTCTCACTGCACTTACGCAAACCTATTTTCCACTTTTCTCAATACAAGTTTTAGAAACTGCTGGTTGCCTATTCGATAAATGTTCTTTTTTTCCTAACAGTGTTCTGTCCCCTCCTAGAAATCATAAATATTAGTCAATTACATTAATCAAATTCCCAATTCTAATAAGGCTATGACTTAGTTCTGCTAATTAATTATCAGCAAATGATAATTTGCTGATAAAATGTGACAAAATATTTTCTCACACTAATAAAATGGCAAATTTGAAATATGGCAGAAGTCTTGTCATCTTAAAAGAGTCATCCTGAGGATCAAGTCCACATTTTATTGGCATAATATCAAAAAGATAAACTGAATGTTGGAACTTGATTACCATAGCGAAAGCACTATTTTACATCCTCTTTCCACTCCACTTCATGATTTTTATGAAGATCACTGTTAAATGAGGTAATATGTTTCCCTTTATATTTATATTATCCTGAGTTGGATTTTTTATTATTTGCTGCCAAGAGCATCAAAAAGATGAATTGTGTAATATACTATTCATATTCCTGCCATTATTCCTTTTGTTTGAATTGAATTTTTTTGTTCCTTTTGTTTGAATACTCTTTTTTAAACTTTTCAAATTCTTAATACAATCAAGAAATAACATGAAACTCACCTTCTCTACAATCTTATACTTTATGCAATCACCTTCACTTTTCTCCTTTTCTTTGAATTTGCACAGCACTTATGGTCAGTAATACACAGTTTTGCATAAAATAAAATAATATTTTAGTGTTTATCCACTATGCATTTGTTGAGTGTCTATAAGTTTTCATGCCTAATGCTATACATGTGTGATAAAGCATAACAGCATTCTGCTCCTGTACACAAATAGTTCGAGTCTAGAAGAAAAATAAAATACAAATAAAAGCAAACTATTTCTGCAAAGGCTGGAATACAGATTTGTACAAGGGGCTGTGGTGGCAGAAAAGAGACAATTATCTTATCTCTCTGGGGGCAATCAAAAATTCTGAGCTGTCTTAAATAATGAGATGAAGTTAACCAGGGTGACAAAAAGGGTGGTTAAGGGCGTCATAGTTAGAAAAGATAGAATGTACAAAGACAAGGAAGTGGGAAACAGCATGACACCTTCGAGGACCTGAAGTAAATTTGTTTTGATTCGAGAATAACCTGCAAGGAATAAAAGGCTCATAAATTAGGCTAGAAAGGCAAGCAATGGAAATATTTGTATTTTGTATTTGTTCTCCAATTAAACTTGGTTTACTATTAGCTTATGTTAAACTTACATTTTTGGTGAAGGTATTGTATAATCGCAAGATCATACTGATTTCAAACTTCCTGCACTTGTAGCCAATAGATTTACTTGAACTTGTCTGACAGTGTATCTTGAGTTTTGAGCTAGATCACATGGTCATTGTGTGCTATTTAACTTTTTTTTTAACACTAGCACCTACAACTGTGCAGGAAATATTGCAGGCATTCTACTTCCTTGTGAATTCACTGTGTTGATTACACAGAGTTGGAATCTTGCAGGGAAGCCTTAATACAGTATATCCCTTTTATTAGTAATTTAATTTTCTAACGTCAGAGTGAAACCTAGAATTCTGTCTTGCATATCTGCCTCCTTAAAGTCTTCTTTTATTGTAGCTGGATATATACCATAATTCCCCAGAAATCCACCAAAAAGTCTCTTTATTTAAGTTCATGGACACACAGATCATTATTTATCAACAATAATACATATTTAACATTTCTTCCTGAAGTATTATACTAAGTATCAGATAAATTTAAATATTAAATTTAGTTACTTAGAAAAATTTACCTTTTCCATTCAATAAGAAAAAGTATGTGTTGATATAAATCATTACTTTAACTAGATATCAAATTACTTATAAGAACAAATGAAATAAAATTCTATTAATCCTGTTTTGTGTTCATGTTTACAAGTAACAATTATTTTTTAAATCACAACAAATTGATAATGCATTAAAGTTTAACGTGATATTAGCAAAGACAGGAAGAAAAGTTTGAGAACATGCTCTCCATTTACAGTTTGCTGAAGAGAAAGAGAAAGCTCGAGGTAATTCTGATGATGCTTTAACACCACAATAGAACTGATTATATGTTGGCAAAATTACAAATGGGAATTTAGTCATTTTCTGTCTGCAAAAGAAAACTGCTGAGAATCACTGAGGGAGATAATATACAATTTTTTTTCTAGAATCCTTGGAATAGTGTTGAAAGTGTGGTGACTATCACCTTATGTATTTTTTTGCAGCAATGCTATTAAATATAGTTAGCTCAAAGTGCTAACTATAGAATCCATCATCCTTATTATTACATAAATAGTAGCAGTATTGCTTTTTATAATTTTTCCTCTGGAACAATATATCACAAAACTTTTATTTTAAATTCTGATCATTTGTCAAACTTTATATTCTATAACAGTGTTAAGAGTTGCAACATATCCCAAATGCCTTCTCTTAAGTATTTGAATTTGAAGCCTAGGTATGCCACAGAAGGCCACATAAACTCAATACCACAACTTAGTTTCACAAAATGCAATATGCTAGCACAGCTTATCCTGTATCCTGAATATCAAAGGAAAACAAATTGCACATGGGGCTATGAGAACACAGCGCAACTCAATTCCAATCAGTAGCATGTGTAAAAAATGTATGTTTACATCAGTTGGAAGAAAGATAATAAAATAAAAATAAGTGATCCTTTGTGAGGAAGAAAAATTATAGACATTTCAAAGAAACAAAAATATACAGTGGGTTACAATTTTCATTCACTGGAAAATACCAAGCTAGTTTCCCTGATGCTCTTCCATCAGACTCCTCCTATCTTTTCGCTTAAAGAAAGGAGGAGTCTGTGCCCCATGAAAAACTTTACACAAACAATGTTCTTTTTCCAAATACCACAGAAAATGAGATGTAGCATTTTCCTTGGAAGATATAATAAAGTCCTTTCACAAATTATGTCATACTAAAGTAGATACAGAAGTCCACTTTTTAAAAATATCTGTGAACATATCTATACATGTCAAGTGTTAAAGAAGTAACTGCATCATGGAAAAACCTGTTTTGCATCTTGTGATATTACATGTCTTAGAATTTGGGTATACTGAGTTCATTACCTGGAACTCTCATATTTCACATCTCAGCACGTCCAGTGCTCTTTAGGTACAAGACGTGTGTGTGTTGTGTGCATTGTGTGTCTGTGTGTGTTTTAAAAGTTTCTATGTCTATATTTGGAAATGTTAAGTAGTACTTTTTCTACTAATGGCAAACTCCTCCTAAAAAGTAAAGTTCTTATTTGAACTGTTTTCCAAATTATAAGTGAAATCAGTTTTAATAATTTTCCAAATGATATTTTGTGTAACTTTAAATGCTACAGTATATCAGTAGTAAGAGTTTGTATCTTTGTTAAAGTAAAATTTTTCTTAATGGTTATATCTAACTTTTGGAGGAGAAATAAAAAAAGCTTAAAGCAACTACTTCATGCGTGCAACATTATTCTCAACTGGGTGAACAAAAACTAACATAAAACCATAACTTGCTTTCATTCCTAAACCAATTTTACTTTCTAAAAATATAATATTTTATATGCCAATTCTCTTAACAGCTGTCAGTATGCATTAAATGAAAAGAATACAATAAGACTATCAAGTAAATATTTTTATAGAAGAGATAAAATAAGGTTAAACATTTCCCTTTTGTAACATAAGGGAAAATGTATTAATGTATTATAATTTTTTCTTTTATATTTTCATAGTTTTGAGCTAGCTTCAGTTGAAGTGTTGTTTCTAATATTACCTTTCATTTGATTTGTTTTATGAACATTTATTTGAAAGTTTAGATGATGATCAACTAAAGGTAAATCTTTTTCTTAAAACATCTAAATTAAAAGGAATGTTTGCCCAATTTGCATTTTAATCAAGTGTTGAATATGTATTTTAACCCAATCACTTCCTGGTATTTGCAATCCATATTTTCAAAATTCACATCTATTGATATTAAAACTAGTGCTATTATTCTTTAGGTACAAAGTAGCACTATCATTCTTTAGGTGCATATGTTCAATAGAAAAACATATGAACAAATTTACATATGAACATTTCATATACTAATTTAAAATAATTTTATGATATATTTGGTTGCAGTAACAAAATGTGATCTTCAAGGATGTTGTTGGAGAAACCTAAATCTTTGCAGCTTATTGATGTGTTACTAGAGATGTTGTAAAAAGAATGAATAATTCATGAATGTGAAGAATATATAACCAATGCTAAACTTTATTCTGGTTTTTACAAGGGTTGCTGCCTTGAGCAAATTGAGAGAGGATCTGGTTCTTCATTTTTATGTATATATCTGTTACACAGACAAAAGATTATATCATTTTTGCTGTTTTTATCATATGATATATTTTATATCATTCCAATTATTTTAGGCCAAAGAAACACAATGTTTAATAGCTGTTATATGTTCTGACTGAAAAACATTGTGCCTTGAGGTATGTACCTTCTGTCTTAGCTTTGAATCACTGAGTCTTTCTAGCATATAGTAGACTCAAGAAATGCTTGTTGGAGTGACTTGTACTACCAAAACCATTTGAAAAATTGCACTAAAAATACAGCAGCCTCTGAAGATTGGACTGGGTTATTTATACACTATAAAAAGCAGACATTTAACTTCAGTGGCATTGAGTTTTAATTTAATAAACATGATAATCAGAAATATGAAGAAATTATTTCCTCTTGGATTACTTAATGCTTAGGTGAGGAATAAGACAAATTCCTAAACATGGTAAAACTAAAAACAATGAAAAAGACAATGTGAGTTGCAATTACTAAATAACATAACTATTAGCTAAATATAATGGGATTTTCACATCCCAATATGCATTGTCTCTTTCAAAGTAATCATTTTAGAAAATGACATACTTAACACCAATCACAATCTCATCACTCAAAATAGTTTTAGCTCCTGATTTGATAAGATTCCCTTGAGTATTCTCTCAACAACAACATTCTTCCCCAACCTGAGACCAGTTTATGAATTTACTATGCATATGGACTGATCTGAGCAACAAGAGCTTTTTTTATACATTTTTATTCCTTTTAACTTTAAGGAAATTTTGTTTGAGAAATGTACAATGTTTTGAGTTCTGGAAAATGTGTGCATCCTTTTAAAAACCATCCCAATCATCTCTTTCACTGAAAACAGTCCTCCCATGGCCTTTTCCCATTTGTTCCAGGTCTTTATAGGCCATGGGCACTCTGATTCCTCTCATCACTCACTGGATTAGCCAGTTATTCTATTTCATGTAAGTAGAATTGTACAGTATGTACATTTGTGTCTGACTTCTTTTGCTCAATTGTTAGATGTGTTCAGACAGAGTTTGTGTGATAGTATTACTATTTCCTTAAATGTTTATAAGATTGATCAATGAAATCATCTTAGCCTAGAGTGTCCTTTAGTAAAAAGTTTTAAATAATAAATTAGACTTCTTTAATAGATATAGGATTATTCAGATATCCTATTTCTTTGTGTGCTAGTTTAATAATTATTTTTTCCAAGGAATTTTTCTATTTTATCTCTGTTGGAGCCAACTCCCACAAATATAACCTATAAATTTGGCTTCTTTTAGAAATACTGTAAAGTTCTTCAGTGTGAAATTTAGTAATAAAATTAACGCCAATTGTTTGTGTAAGTTATACTTATTTTAGACTTGATAAAGTAAAAATAATAATGGGAATGATCATATATAGGGTAAAAATTTGTGGGGCTTTTTCAGGATTTAAATTGTTTTTCAAGTACAGTTGTCTCCATTTCCCCCCACTAGTCCCTCCAACCCCAGCATCCCCACCTCCCACCCCCAATCCTACCCCTCTTTGGCTTTGTCCGTAGCTCCTTTATACATGTTCCTGACAACCTGCCCCCCTTTTCTCTCCATTATCCCTTCCCACCTCCCCTCTGGTTACTGTCAGTTTGTTCTTAATTTCAATATCTCTGGTTATATTTTGCTTGCTTATTTGTTTTGTTGATTAGATTCCACTTATAGGTGAGATCATATGTTATTTGTTTTTTACCACCTGACTTCTTTCACTTAGCATAATGCTCTCCAGATCCATCATGTTGTCATGAAGGGTAGGAGCTCCTTCCTTTCTGCTGCATAGAATTCCATTGTGTAAATAT
Organism: Anoura caudifer; assembly: GCA_004027475.1. Classification (NCBI taxonomy): domain Eukaryota; kingdom Metazoa; phylum Chordata; class Mammalia; order Chiroptera; family Phyllostomidae; genus Anoura; species Anoura caudifer. Next base: position 60,217 of record PVKU01008921.1, on the reverse strand, counting down.
ACCATTGTTTTTTGATCCATTCATTTACTGATGGGCATTTAGGTTGCTTACACCACTTAGCTATTGTAAATTGTGCTGCTATGAACAATGGGATGCATCGGTTCTTTTGAATTGGTATTTCAGGATTCTTAGGGTATAGTCCCAGCAATGGAATTGCTGGATCAAAAGGCAGTTCTATTCTTAGTTTTCTAAGGAAGTTCCATACTGTTTTCCACAGTGGCTGCACCAGTCTGCATTCCCACCTTGACTTGTGGTTTATATATTGCCTGTAAAAGTTCTCTGGTATTAAACTTAAGGTTAGGTATACTCCAGCTTTTCTAACTGTAATTTTTACTGCAGTGATTCATAAATCTGCCAATAGCTCCTTTAAAGTGGTTAATTCATATAAAATGTGAAAATTTCATTGACTTCTTTCTGCTTGCATAAGCTTTCTTTTTTCCTTTAATGTAAACCTTTGTCCCAGTTTTATGGACTGTCTGTTATATTTTCAGTTTATGCATAATTTAATGTTGTTATAGATTTAAGTACAAGTCAAACAACTTATCTCCAGCCTCCAATAGAGTGACCTTAGGTACATATTTTATGCTCTTTGAGCCTCAGTTTTGACTTATAAAGGTAATAGTCATAGGTTGTTTTGATGATTCAATACGATGAAGAATATAACCCTGTCCTGGCTGGTGTTGCTCCGTGGTTGAGTGCCAGCCTGTGAGTCAAAGGGTTGCCAGTTTGATTCCCAGTCTACATCACATGCCTGGGTTGTAGACCAGGTCCCCAGTAGGGGGCTTAACAAGAGGGAACCACACATTGATGTTTCTCTCTCTTTCTTTCTCCTTCCTTTCCCCTCTCTTAAAAATAAATAAATGAAATATAAAAAAAATAAGTTAGAGGGAAGCTAATCCTTGAAAAAAGAAGAATATAACACTGGCAGGTTGGCCTACCACAGAGTACCTAACACACTGTGCATTCTAAGCCTTGCTGCCTGCACTGTAGGCACTGCCTGCATGTACAAGGCCAGCAACATCAATGGTCTCCTATAAGATTAAAGAGTGTCAGCCCCCATCAAGCACTACTGAGTCAGCATCTGTATTTTAACAGGTTTCCAGATGATTTGCATGCTCATACCAATTTCATAACCAGTTTCTAAATTACTATTAGTATTATTAGTAGTAGTATTAGTATTCTTAGTCTATATTCAAATTGCTCTGGCCATCTGAGCAGATGCTTTTTGACATTCTCTGGGCTTATTATGTTAACACTGACGTCCGGCAGTGAGATATGCACATAATACCTGTGTGAGGTCCTCTAGGGTGATTTTGAAAAAAATATATATATTTTAAAACTATTGGCATATTTCAATTCACATTTTCAAAATTAATTTATGATTTAAAAATGGCCATCCTTACAAAATGTTTACTACTGACAAGAGAAAATGAATATAATAGTTATTTTTACCTAATTAGAAGCATATATAAAGATCTCATTTATGGTAAAAGTGTATATGCCTATCTCTTGGTTTATCTATTTTTTTTATTCTGTACATATATGGAAAAATCTGGATATGTTTGTCAAGTGCTGGAAATGGTTCTACTGAACAGAATGGTTCGGGGGGATTGTTTTTTTTTTCTTTTCCACTTTTTTCTCTTTACTTTTTTGTATTGCTTGCATTTTAAAAAAGAAACTATCTGAAATTATTTTCAGAAAAACAAATTATTCCTGAACACAAATAATGGTCTTTAAAAAGACACCTAAAATCCAAACCTAAATTCCTTTTGTATGCAAAAATCTTCTTGAAGAAAGAACTGAGAAGACCTTAGCAAGAAGGGCAGGCTGATCTTACTGGAAGATTCAGCACTCAGGAAAGCAGAATTGTCAGTGATAGATGATAGATTTTGAAGTTACAACTAGTTGGAAGTTAGGAGGAAGCCACTGCCAGGAGCAAAGCTGGGGCAGCTCCTGCAGCCATTTTCATGCTGGTGGGGACTAAGTGGTTATCAGGTAGCCCGCCCACCAGCTGTGTGAAGGGAGAAACCAGTATGGCTGGCTGGCAGTGTAGACCTTAGTTGCAGTTGAGGGAGATCTGTCCCCTACAGCTGAGGAAGTGTCTAAATTAAATCCTTCCTGCTGAAGCCAAGGAGCAAGCTTGTGGAGTGGGGTGCCGTTGGGAAGGGTGGGGTGGGGTGAAGGTCTTTAGCCCCATTGCAATAGCAGTTTGTAATCAGTATCACTGGCTTGTGTAGGTTTCTTTAAATTTTCTGCAGAAAGCAGAAAGCAAAGCATGTTGGTGTGGTTTACATATGTAGCAGAGTAATTCCTGGAAGACTAAAAAGCTAAAGGACAAGAGTCTGATGTTTATAAAACAGGACATTTTTCTAGGTATCTAAATTGTTTATCAAAACAATAACAGATCAAGTTATCTATTCTTAAAACAAATACTAAGTATATAATACATGGCAGGTACAGGTACAAAGTTCTGAGAATAAATACATAAAACATCTAATACTTGTCCTCTTAGTAGCTTATGATCTGGTGGGAAAGACTGACTTGAATAATTACAGTGTAATGCAAGCACTATAACAGATATTCACCATATAGCATGTGAGAGATTGAAGCACACGAGTAGTATCAGGACATTCACCAATCTAACCAACCAAGGCAACTTTTGAGAACAAAAAGAAGAAAGGTATATTTGACCTTGATTACACTGTCCTTTTAATGTACTCTTCACCCACTTTTTATCCTGACTCCCACTTAAAGGTCACTTGAATCTTATCTGCCCCATTTCCCTAAGCCTGGTTTATACTTAAGTAATAAACAATTCTAATGAAATTTCAGATGAATATATTGTTTTTGCCATGAAGTTTTGTTTTGTTTTGATTTCTGTTAGATGGCTCTAGTAGTGCTTAGTTATCTAACTACATTTAAATAATTTTGTTACATTGTATTGTGACAACTGTCATATCAGCATGCATTTAAAAATACTTATCAAAATTGGTGAATTTTTGTGTGGCCATTTTAATATTGAAGTTGAAAGGAAATATGCAGTATTTTAGCATATTATGTATTATTATTTCAAGAAAGGTAAAAAAGCAACTGATCAAATGTGTCAAAAGTGGTTTGTAAAGCTTCATGCTGGAGATTTCTTGCTGGATGGTATTCCACATTTGGGTAGACCAGTTGAAGTTGATAGCGACCAAATAGAGACATTGATTGAGAACAATCAACATTATGCCATGTTAGGAGATAGCTGACATAATCAAGATATCCAAAGCAATGAAGTTATTGGTGAAAACGAAAAATGTGTGTTTTATTTTATGGAAAAAATTATATGAACTTTTTGGCCAACTTAATACATTAGGGAATTACTGGAAAAGGGAGGCATATTTATTATAATCTAAGAGTCAGTTTGAGGGTGGAAGCCCTCATTTTGTAGAAGGTAAACTATGAAAAGTTTTATTTTCTATCAAATTATTCCTCACTGATGATTAGAAAATCAGTCTACTCAGTCTGATGGTAACTCTCAATCATGACAGCTTCTTACAGCTTTCAAATTAAGGTAAGACTTAATGCTACAAGTATGGCTAACACAAGGTGAGAATCCAGGAAAAAGTTAAATGAGATTTCCTCTTTCATTCACTAATGGTCACTCTTTCTTAGGAAGGTCTGATTTTGTAAATTATACTAAATTTCTAGAATTCTAAAGCCCTATGACTGTTTGCCATTAATTTTCTGTTTATCTAACCAAAACACACTCAAACTGCATGTCACTTTATTTTATATAAACTTTTAATAGATTCCCCTACCTTTGTCTACCCATATCTCTGATTTATGATATTCAACATTATATTTCTAAAAACCAAAGTGACAATGTAACTTCTGTTAATAAAATTCTTTTGTGGCTCTTCAAGGCTGTCAGGGTGAAATCTTTGGTTTCCCGAGAGCTTTGAGAAAGGGCCTGCTTATCCCTCCTGCCTCACCCACTTTGCTCCCTCACCAGCAGGTTGCTCAAGGCATGAGGTTCTTTAATGTCTCTAAATAGATAATGCCACCTGATGCTCTAATATTTTTAAACAAGCTGTTGACTAGATGCATATTCCCCTGCTCCAGACCATCTAAGAATTGAATACATGTTTTAGTTCTACCCATGCATTATATCATCTAAAGTGTCTTTCCTGACTCTTCTCATGTGAATGAATTAAATGCCTTCATTCTATATCCCACCACATCCTAGACATACCTTTTCATATTATTTATCACAATAAATTTTAGTTGTTGGCTAGTTTTCTTTCTTCCTTGTGGGAGATCTAGCACAGAGCAGGCATATGGTGGTATTGTGTGAATACTTAATACATTAATTAATAAGTCAAAGAATATTATAGCAAGAATTTATATTAAGACATTAGAGATTATCTAATATATCCTTAGTCTACATAGGTAGAAATTGAAGTTTTAATATGCTTTTCTGTAAGTAATCTAAGTTTTTTTGAACACCAGAGATTTTTATTTTATTTTTCCTGTTTGACTACTCTAGAAAACATCCTTCCTAGGCCACACTTTCTTCCTGTATGTAGTACTGCCATACATTCCTCTTTATACCTACTATACATTATATATTTTAATGACAGATGTGACACCTAAGCCAATCTTCCTATTCTCAGTCACCTATAGAAGATTCCAGCTTTTGTTTAGTCCACATTGATTGCTTCTCTTGCACATCTCTCCATTGGCAGAACTGTCAATATTTATTTTAGGATAACAATAGCTCTCTAAAGGAAAAGAAAATAAAAATACAAGGGTTCCCTAGAGCAGCATGAGCATCTGGACACCATGATAATGCTTACAAATTTTCTGACTATGCATGACTTCAGTATTTCAATGACAAAAAGGATATTTTTAGTGTTAAAAATCTATAGAGAGGCTTACAAGTAGTTTTTCTCCTATGAAATTCTAAAGATGCCAAAATATTTTGAGTGTTAGGGTCTTTGGAGAAGCAACTGCCAAAATGGAATTAGACATGCAAGTGATTTATTGGAGAAAATGCCTATGATGGAAAATGGAAAGAATCCAGGAAGGAGTCCAAAAAAGCTGGCAGGGTACAATAAAGTTCTCATCTCTGTGAAGAAGAGAGGGAAAGGAATGAGTTTAGATGGGACATCTTAGAGTGCAGAACAGTTTGAAGAAAGTGTGGCAAGGCCAATGGGAAGTCCTTGAGTCAAAGTCACGGTCAGAAGTCTCCTAGGAACTGACCTGCTTTAGTATTCCTGCTTTACTCAATGAGTGGCTGGAAAAAGTTAACAAGAAGGGAAAGCATCACCTTAAAACCAATTATGGATTTCAGAATGTAAGACCACGAGCAATGGGTCAGTCGCGCTCTCTTAGATCTGAGAAGCACATGTTCAAGGCTGCCACAGTATGTTGTTTTACATTGCACAGCTCAAGTCATTAGGAAATTTCCTCGATGCAGTGCTAATTAACATCTTTTTTCCTTGTTTAGTAGTGATTTTTTCTATTGAAGATAGTGTTTTTTTTTAAATAGTTGCAGTGTAAAAGAATAGATAATTTTCAAATGAACTAAGTGGAGAAAATCTTGTTATCTTGTCCTTTCAGTCATACCCTCATGGACAACACCAGTACTTAACACCAGCAGTAATGGTCATTAAAATTAATATAGCAAAAAGGTTTTTTGAATGTATTATATGTGTGCATATTTATATTTAATAACCATATCTATATCTTATTTTATCACTTTGTGCATGTTAATTTACAGAAAAGTAATATGATAAATAATTAGCAGATGGAAATAAAAATGAAAAGCTTAATTAGATTTTAACAACAAAATTAATATTTCAAAACACTTTTATTGAGTTCAAAATTATATGCCAATCATGTTTTAAAATATTTCTTATGTTACCTATCTATATTTCAATTTCAGTGTTAAAGAAATCAAACTTTTCTCTCTACTCATCCTTGTTGTCAAATGCAGTATGAATCTGCCCTAATAAGGCCAGTGCTGTTTGTACATGTGCCCATATGTGTAAGTGGTATGGTTTCAAAAGTATATATAACCTTTCACATTTTCTGATAAGATTACTGGTGACTCTATAATGATCTATAGATTTTTAAAGTTGTTTACCTGTAAATATGGCTGTCAATTGATTCAACACAACAAAAAGAGATGGCAACACTGTGAAATCACTCATTTCCTTTACAGACAAAGAAGGTAGATGCAGAGATGTGTCTGTGTTCCACAATTTGCCCTTGACTTCAACATTCACTGGCATTTGTACATTATTTTTCCCTAATCTAAAGACTTCTATGCTTGTATGGTGTTCTCTGAGTTTGAGAATTCTGTTTCCTCCATTCTCTTAAGGATAACTGTCAGTTTGATTACCACTGAAAATCTGCATTACCTTTTTGCCTCACACATCCTTAAAGATAATTTCATGTCTCCAATATAGGCAGATTTGCACAAGAGCATTGTATATTTGAAGATCTTAATTTAACTTGTATGTTTCCTACTCTTTTATGTGTACTCTTACTTTGTATGTTTCCTCTGAAATGAGAAAATACACTCTAATGGCCATTTAACTGAAAAACTGAAAAATTTTAACATTTATATAATTTTTTAAATTTTTTATTATGAAAATTAGTACTAATATTTTCATTATAGAAAAAATTAAAAAGCAACCATTCTTTTTTACTCAGAAACCACCTATCATTCTAAATCTTAGGTCAAATAATTATATTAAAAGTTGGAAAATAAGAAATATTTTATTCAATATAAAATACACATTTAATATTATCAAATAAATATTTAAACATGATTTAATATGAACACAACTTTAGAAATAAAATAATGGTGTTTAGAACATGCTACCCCAAAACATGCCACCTTGGCACAGTGAATATTTTAAGCTTTTGTTTCAGAAAATGGCAGAAGCAGGAAAGTCATTCTGACTTCCTCCTCTCTTTGACTTTCTTTCTTGAAATAGATCTTAAAAACCTCATTTGAAAGGTACTCTCTCTATGCCCTGCATTCTTATCTCTGAAGACAAAAGGATGCCAAGAAGAAATTTAAGAAACAGGCATTACAACATCTCCCCTAGTTTTAGCACAATTACTTCATACCTAACCTACCATTTTTCTCCAACAACTAGGCTCTCTTTATCAAACCTATCACATAAATACATATTTGTTTCATTGGGTCTTCATTACCTTATCAAAGCTACCATGTCACATACACCTTGTATTAATAAAATTGTATGCTTTGCTTCTACTACTATGTCTTTGTTAGTTTAATTCTTAGACCCAGCTAGAAAGCCTAAGGGATTGGGGAGAACTTTTTCCCATACAAAAACTTCTAAATGTTTTAAGATAATTTTTAATAAAAATAATACTGTCTCTAAAATAAGAGACATAAATTTTTAAGTGCAATTTTGTTCATCTTTTTTTGATACCACATACTTTATGGGAAACATGATACTAATTTTGATAGGCTCAAAATAAAATTTATTATAAAAGGTTGTAATATTTTTATATTACTTTAATTTAAAAATATTTGGTTTAAGGTTTTGTTCAATAATAGAAAGATTATGAGAACCTGGGTTCATTATTTATATAGTGAATAGATAGAGATGTTCATAATCACTTCTTAGTTTTTTCATATAAAAAAGGAAGTCTCATTTTACTAGTATGCCATTACTTCTAGACTAACAGATGCCTTTTGACTATGCTGTCTGAAAAAATCTGTGTCCTTTTCATAATGAAAAACTTTTCAAATGATCTATACATTTTTCTAATTTAGGTTGTTTTCCCACATGTTGGGCAAAAAGAAATATAACATTTCAGGATCAAATACCAATAGAGTCATAAGTTTGTGAACAGAGAAAACTAGCAAATGCTCAAGTGGCTGCTATGTTGAATACTTCAGTCAGGTGCTCCTGAAGAGATAAAGCAGAAGAAAAGTCATAAGAATATATTGGAAGAAGAGGTCAAATAGTGAAACGTGGCTGTGGAAAACTGCAAAGCAGCAGGGGCATGCAGACTGACTATCTGAACAAACGAGGTGATTAATTTTAAACAATGGGTTTAACTGTGAGGCAGTGATGTTCTGAAGCATTGTAAATTTGACTCAGCCATTAACAATATCCATCACTGCTTAATCAATATGTCCTAAATAAATGATTAAATAAGTCAGTGAAGGGCAGTAGCAAGTTACATACAGACACAAACACATTAGACACATGTAAAAAATAAAGCAGCACATTGTAATATGTTGCCAGTGTAGGTTATTTTCTCAATTTATTCCATTTGCATTGAATGAGATCTACAGTAGCACTGTCTAGTAGAACTATAACATAAACCACAAATAAGAAAAGAACAGGTGAAATTAAGTTTAATAATATATTTTATTTAAATCAATATATCCTATAACCTGTATAATTTTGTTAACCAGTACCACACAATATATTCAAGAAAAAGAAAAAATAAGCCAATAAATATATCCAAAATATAATTCCAATATATAATAAATATAAAATATTTTACTTTTTCCCATATCAAGTATATCTGGTATGTAGTTTACATTTTCACTGCATCTTAATTTATAGAAGCCACGTTTGAATCTCTGCATTGGTCTGTATAAGTATAGAGATTCTTATAGAGAGTTGATTCCTGGAAATTGTGTTCCCCATGAGGAAAAGAAGACTTTGCTATCCCAAAATATGCTTTTTGGGATATTGATTATTTTAAGCTGGATATTTTTGAAGAAAAGAAAGTCTTAGGAAAAAACTTTGAAATTCCCCCTAACTGCTTAAAGGAATTTAGTTAGAGAACCTGCTCTAGGAGGAGAGATATCACAGGTCACTTTACCATAAAGTAGTGTATGAGAGAGGAGCCTAGTAAGACCCATTGGTTCAAAGTCCTTTCTGTGTCCCATTGTCAGGATGGACCAGCAAACATTTATGCACCAAACATATGCTTTTCCATCTCCATATTAATTGACTTCCTACCCTTGGAAGACCCAATCCATAACTCCCCGGCTTTCCCTCAAGACAGTACATGAGCCTCAATTACCAGATCTATCCTCAGGTCCCATGTTCTTATGAGGCTCCCAAGTGCACATACATATATTAAATTTGGATATTTTCTCTTCTTAATGTCTTATGTCAATCTGATTATTTGTCCAGTCAGAAGAACTTAATAAGGTGAAAGGAAAACTTTACTTCCCTACACACACACAAATTCTGTGGTAACCTGCTAACACAGTTGCCCCTATTTGTTTTTCAAAACTTCTTTACAAATCTGATGACATTAAAACTATTTATTTATTTATTTTTATGATTGATTCAATGATGGAGCAGGCACAATTCCAGATGTGTGAAATTAAGTAGTAAATTTATTTTTAATAACTAGAACCCTTTGCAGTTTCTTATAATTCCAAAAAGGAAAACTAATAATTTAATCTTATGAAAGGCTTACATTAGGCTAAGGGAGTATTTTTTCAAAGAAGATAAAAATAGCAAGAGTAAGAGACAAGGTTGCTTTATATTTGGACCTAGAGCAAATTATAACTCCTGTAACGTATATGGTTCCCTAAGAAGTGTACATACCCACAAGAGTGTATGCATACACACACATTATATATTTAGGATGTTCTTTTTAGGTACTCTCTCTAGGTTTGCATTCTTTGAATGTAAACATTTCTGAATAATGTAAGTTTTCTTGTTTCATACAACTTCTACTACTCAGAAAGATAGCAAACAATACAATTTTGCTCCTGATCTGTAGCATTCATTTCATCCTGCTTGTCTGATGGTCTTCCTCAATCTTCTCTCTGGAATCCTCTGGGATTCTCCTGGCTTTATTTATATGCCTAAATCTCTGCCACATAAAACACAAGTGGCCCTGGCCAGCTAGCTGACTTGGTTAGAGCATTGTCCTACTATGTCAAGGTTGTGGGTTTAATCACTGGTCAAGGCACATATAAGGAACAACCAAAAATTCATAATTGGGTTGAACAATAAATCAATCTCTCTTTCTCTCTCTCTAAAAAAATCAATTAAAAAATCCCACAAAGAAGCTTCTCAAACCAATTATTCTCATGTATTTATTATTCTCTTTTCATTTTTAAAGAACATTTACTTACAACTTCTACTGGCTTTGGCACCTCTTCAGCTTCCATCTCAGGCAATCTTGCTACAAAGTCACTCCGTCTAAAACTGTCCTTACTATAAAGCCCCTGCTCATCTACTAGTTGGTAATTCAGTGACTCCTTTTCAGGGTGAATTGCCACTGCTGCCTTGGGTCTGCCAGCGTCACTTGGTGTCTTTTCAACTGACCCTTATTCTCTAAGCAGTATCATCTACTCTCTGCTTCTACTATTATCTCTATGCTGTAGACCTGCCAACAACTATGTCCCAGACTTGACCTCTGTTCTAAAGTCTAATCATTTTAATCTCTACCTAGATTTCCTACATCAATTTAATATGCCCATACTGCAAATAATATTAACAAGAAAAATTGTTGATAATTAATTGAGGGCTGCCATGTTAATACATAAGTACTTTATATAGATTATTTTATTTAATCATCATAACAATTCTATGATATGAATATTATCCTCATTTTAAACATGTAGAAATATTCTAAGAGAAGTTAACTGACCTGTATCTTTAGTAGATATCACACAGCTAAGAAGTTACAAATTCAAGAAGTATGATTTTACGTTTTTAAATTGCCTCTAATTTTATTGAATGGCTTTCATTAATGAGAGCCCAATCAGTCATCACTATCATTTGAGCTAGTGAAGTGGTCCTCAAATTAAGAGGTAGATTATACAATTATTAAAAATATGGGTACTAAAACCAAACTCCCTTGATCCAAATCTTAGCTCCGATTCTCTTGAGCAATATAATCTTGAGCAAATTACTAAATCTTTCTGAACCTTGTTTATTTTTTAATTAGAAACAGGTACATAAAAACAACATGCCAACAACATACAGTTATTGTCTGTAGATGAAATATTTTGTATATAATAATTATTGATGAAGATTTGCCATTGTTAGCACCTCCAGTCATATCTTACTACATCTCTTAGTCAGTTTCTGGAGTTACAGCATAATATGTTTCTTCCAATTCCTTATGGTAGACAACTTGGAGGATCTACCTGTAGAGAACTGGATACTGTTATTACTTTCTTTACATACATCACATCTGTGATAAACATCCCTGTTTATTTAAGTTCTCTGTCAGAATAAATCTGCAGGCTATTAAATGGTCAAAATATTTGTTAGTTTACAGCAAATACATTTTCAGGCTAATAACTGAATGGTCAAAATATGTGTTGTAACATAAAGAAACTTTTCAATCCTGGTCCCAGGTAGGCTACTGTACCTAAAAGATTGAGAATATGTTGGTTCTCATATGCTAACCAATTATAACTGTTCTCTTTAGATTTTCTTTCATCAGATCATCTAGCCTACTTTTTTGCAATGTTGATTGTTGTATGGAGCACTATAAATTTAGTTAAATCTGTTGAAGTCATCAGGGCAATCCGAATGAATCTCAGTCTTGTACTCATTTTCAAAACCATCATTTACTTCAAAATTTTCATGAGGTTTCTTCCAATTCTTGAATAGCACTAATAAAGTTTCCAAAGTTCTCTGATTGATCTCAATTTAATCAGAAGCCACTGATCCTAATTATTAAATTCTCAGAGATTAAGTCCTCTTTTCAGGTTAAATCCAACTGAAAGTTTGCCCCAATTGTCAAGTCCGTAACCTCTTCTTTCCATATATGAATAGTGTGCTTTGCCTATTGATCCTATCTGAAACATGTCTTATTTTTTAGGTTGACCAAGAAATTTGCCCAAGACCCTGAAGTGGGTCAGATTGTTCACAGCAGTGAGATAAGAAACCCAAGGTGTATCCACATACTGAACTCTCCATTCTTCTCCTCCTGAAAAGCTACACCCCAAAAGACTTCTGGTGTTGTAGGCCCAGTTGCACTTTTCCTTGGACTGCTGCCAATATGATTTCTCTAATACCACTCCCTCTTTGCCATCCACACAGACTTCTCCTTCCCAGAAGCATAATTCATGGATATTTTTTTGTGAAAGAATGAAAGCAAGTTTTCAATGCAATGATATTTAGATAGAGAAAGAAGATATTCAGAACCTTTCACTCTCCTTCTAACCATAAAAGAAGAACTTATTTGTTATTACATATAGAATCACAGGCTTTGTTATACAGGGATGGCTAATGGACAAATTAGGGATTGGAAAACTCCCAGAGTACATAAACTTTTTTATTGGCACAAAGCTACTTAAAGGAAAAAAAAAAAGATTCAAATATGGCAACTTGGGATGAGCTTATGACAATAGGAGAGAAAGGAAATCCAGAGGAATTGGAGTTTGGAAGGAGAACCTTGAAGGAGGTTACAACTGTAATGCTATTGCATGAGGCAATTGAAAGAGATAAGTAGAGGCATTTCAATGTGCACACTGTGATAGTACACTCCCTTTGCTGCCTCTTCAAAAGCCTTCACTAATGAAATACTACTTTGAAAAAATTCTTGTCATATTTTTCTTTCTTTTCGATGTAATGCTATCTGAGAATGGATCTTAACATGGGAACAAAAGGGCCCAATTTTATTCTGCTTACATATTTTAAGTAAAATTCATTGAATGCGAAATTACATATTGTTTATGTTCTTTTTTCTTGCCTATAGATCCATGACCAAATTTCTTACATTGCTTATCTATAATAAAAAATCATTTCACATATCAAGCTTATTTTTTTTCTTTCCTGTCTGTAACTCACAGTATCTTTTCTTACCACATCATCTTAATTCCAATGGTGGACCTAGTTATAAACCAATTAATTATTAATCAGAACATGACCATATTTCCAACTATGATAACTTTAGTGTTATTTAGTTTAAAGTTCTGTGTGATGTGTTAAAGTGTGATGTGTGCACTTTGTATTTCCTCTGTAAATCTACATGTTTTCAGTTTATAACTTTCTAAGATAACACACCATTGTGCATGCATAAATATACAAGGGGGAACCCCAAAACCAAGAATTTATTTATAAAAATTGTGTAATTGTGTATTTATTCTTACATGTTTAAACTTCAATCACCTTCAAAGTACTCTCCATTTGATGCAATACACCTATAGAGACACTTTTTTCCACAGCTCAAAACAGTTTTTTGAACTCATCGATTTTGACTCCTTTTTAGTGCTTCTGCCATTTTCTGTTTCACCTCTTCCACAAGAGCAAAACATTTCCCTTTGAGGACTTTTTTCACCCAGGGAAACAAAAAAAAATGTTGCTGGCAGCAAGACTGGGTGAATAGGAAGGGTGGGACATGGGGGTCATGATGTTTTTGGTAAAAAACGTGCTAATAAATCACCCATCATGAAATGGGCAAATGTGTTGAAAGAGTCTTCAAAAAATAACTGAAGCTGAACACAGCCTCTCACAGCAACATCAGCTGGTGCACTGATACGGATGAGTTTCTAGAGCACTCACCTAGCAGGGGAAGCCAATATTGCAAGGGGCCCATCCTCCAGAAGATAATTCTGGTTTTTTTGGATTCCCCCCTCATATATTTGAGATTGCACACATAACTGAAAATATTCCCATTTAATTTATTATATTCTTCAAAAGTACTGTATTATAATATTCTGATTTTTATCTAGTATTAATCTAGATAAAAATTTAATCTAGTATTCTGATTTAATATAGTATTAGATTTGTTTTTGTTGTACTTAAGAACAACAAAATTTTATTTTCAAATAAAGTTCCTTATTTCCCAAACAAGAGCTTATCTAAAAACCTATATGTATAAAATTTAAACCAATCTCTTTCTTTCTCTTACATTCCTAAAATTAACTTTCACCATTCCAGTAGACTCTGTCCTAATGTTAAATTTCAATATTTTAAAGAAAATTCAAATCAGTAAATAAGCAGTATATATAAAACATATGTATTGCTACAAAATTGCACTTGAATTATATATGTGAGTTTAGGTTCATATTTTACAAACCACTGATTTCTATAATTATATTAATTTATGAGCAATTATTATAATCACAAGCTGCATTTATATAACTAGTTATAATCTTACTGGAATAATACACTAATTTGACCCATCACATATATGAGAAGGGAAGCCTAGGGATATTTAGTATCCCTAAATAAGAAAAGAAATAAGCATGCGTGGAATTGGTACATATGGTATTAGTATCAATGAGAGGTGATAAAAATGTATAGAGATATTAATGGAAATATTAAAGTAAGACTGGAAACTCCAAGTACATATCATAAATAGAACGTTATAGGAAAGTCAGTAACACTTTGCTGTAAGGACTTGTCTAAGTGCTTTTAATGAGAATGTAAAATGTATGAATTCCATGTGACCATTCTGAATGGACTGAAAGGAGATGGCAGATGTTTTCAGAGAAAAAAAATCTCCTGGCATTATTTTTAAATTTGGTTTCATGTTGGTAAAAGAGATTAAGGAAGCAACCTCTACTAGGAGCATCATAGAGCATAATAGAATGGGGAAGTAAATTTCCCTTTCTACTAAGCAATGGTTCCAGCTTTTTAAAAATAAGAGTCTACCTCTAGTTTCCATGATAATAAAAGACAAAAAGGTCTAGAAAAACTCATTTTAGGGACTAGGTATTAGTCTAATAAATAAACTCCTACCAGTCCTCCTAGTAAGATGTCTTCAAGTTGTTAAATGTTTACCTTACCCAGATACTTAGCCCAAAATGACCACTATAAGGGTCATGTTTTTGAAATAAAGAGAAAGAAAGCAGAAAAGGAAAAAGGAAGCACATAGGGAGGGAAAGAGGAAGAAAAGACAAATGAAGGAGGGGACATTTCTTCATGAGTACTATCTCCAAAGAATATTAGTTCTAGTTCCAGATTCCTTCATTAAAGAATCTATGGGCTTGTATAAATAAATGACATCTCTTATTCCTAGATTTGTGTGTGTATGTGTGTGTGCTACAGAAACACAGACAGAGAGAGAGAGAAAATTTAGGTAACAGTACATAGGCCAATATGTTTGGTTATATAAGTAATTTCATAATTAAACGTGGAATTATAAATGTACATGTGATGGAAAAGTACTTGGAAGAGAGCAGAAATTTTCCTAATCCCTCATCCATTAATTTAGTTCACTCACATAGAGAAAAACAAACAAATAATGATAAATTAGAAAGATTCAGTTCTTTAAAAATGGGAGGGGAGTAGGTTCTTGTTAAAGGTGAGATTATATGGTATTTGTCTTTCACCACCTGGTTTATTTCGCTTAGCATAATGCTCTCCAGTTCCATCCATGCTGTTGCAAAGGAGCTGTTGAGCTCCTTCTTTCTTTCTGCTGCATAAAATTCCATTGTGTAAAGATATCATAGTTTCTTGATCCATTCATTTACTGATGGGCACCTAGGTTGCTTCCAGCACTTCACTATTGTAAATTGTGCTGCTATGAACATTGGGGTGCATAGGTTCTTTCGGATTGGTGTTTCAGGGTTCTTAGGATATAATCCTAGCAGTGGAATTGCTGGGACAAAGGTAGATCCATTTTTAGTTTTCTTAGAAAATTCCATACTGCTTTCCATAGTGGTTGTACCAGTCTGCAATCCCACCAACAGTGCAGTAGGGTCCCCTTTTCTCCACAACCTCTCCAACACTTGTTTATTGCTTTGTTTATGATGGTCATTCTGACTAGTGTGAAGTGGTATCTCATTGTGGTTTTAATTTGCATCTCTCTGATAGCTAGCAATATTGAGCATCTTTTCATGTGTCTCTGGATCCTCTGTATGTCCTCCTTGGATAATATAACCAAAGACATCGAAATTGAGAATAAGCTGACAGTCACCAGAGGGGAGAGGGGAGGGAATTTCAGGGGAAAAGGGGAAGGATTTAGAGCAACAGGTATAAAAGACACATGGACAAAAACTAGTGGGGGTGGAAATGGGAGGGAGGTGGGGAGGGCTGGAGTGGTGTGCTGAGATGGGAGTAAAAGACAGAAAACTGTACAACAACAATTAAAATTAAAAAAAGAAAGAAATTTATAATCTCCATAATAGTAGTATCAAAATTCAATTAAAATAAACCAAAAGGAATCAGTAAAAAAAGAAAATGGGAGGGGGGAGTAGACGGGTAAATTTATTTAATCTAAGAACTGAAAGTCATGAAAAACTATAGAAAAGGGTCACTAAATAGAAGTCAGGAGTAGATTACATCTGGCCCAAGTATGTATTTATCTTGCATACAATAGTGTTAAATGAAAAGAGAGAGACAAAACAACATGGGGAAATGGGAAGAAAAAGAAAGAGGAGGAGGAAAGGAGAAAGAGATAAAGAGAACTTTTTAGCACAACTAAACTTCTCACTTAACCACAGACCCCACCTTGTAATACCAGATAATCTGACCTTTAACATTATTTTAAATTTGTACCTATGAAAAAATTTGAATCTGTGTCCCTTGCATACAGATGAGGAAAAATTTGATAGGATGAGGAAAGTCTAAAAGGGATTCCTGGAGTTTGAGTCTAACTGGACTGTGGGGGAAATGGGGAAGGGGGTAAAGGTGAGAAAAGGAAGTTAAAAGAATATCATAAAGAGAAGATAATTCTTGTTTATTATCTTCAGTGTTACAAAGATATATTCTAAAATCTGGCAATAATAATTAATTGACAAATTGCATGGTTTGAAAAATTCACTAAGAGTACTGTGCCCTTTTATATTAATATATGAATTTTATCCATCTATGATTTAGCATCCTCATCTAAATGGTTTTCATCAGGATCATATGTAATAATACATAAATTGCTTTAAAAACCTCAAGCACTATAATGATTACAATAAGACAGTGAATTGATAAAATAATGGAGGACTAAGCAACAGTATATTATTGCCTTTAAAAGATGAATATTCCTGAACACATAAATACATTTATATTTTAATTCTTTCTTGAAGACATTTAAGGGCAGTGTGCAGTAATTTCATTAATTTAACTAGGATGGAAAAGAAAAAAAAGACAAATAATTGTGTGTGTGTGTAAAATCACCTACCGACATCAGTTGTCTCTTCTTTCCCTTCTCCACTCAATCCTCATCATTTAGAGTTGTGTGGAGTCTCAAACTCATTATTTCTCAAATTTGTGGCACTTTGACCTTTACTCTTTTTTGCCTTCCTGTTTGCTCAGATGAACGCAAGAGTGCCAAACTTTGATTAATGTCAATGAAGAAAGAGTTTTGGCAGATGAAAGAAACTGGCCAAGTGGGAGAAATAGCAGACAGGGACACTACAGACTGGTGAAGAGTTACAGAGCAACCCGCTCAAGGAAGATGCTAAGAATACTGAGTTATATGATAGAATCTTCAGAAGTGAAGGTCTTTGAAATTTAATCTTTGCACATAACTTCCTACGGTAGGTGTGTGTGAGTGGTCAAGCTATTTAGCTTTCCAATACATAGTTTACTCATTTCTAAAACTGTGAGAAAACTGTTTTTTTAATTAAATAAATTAATTTGTGTGGACTTTTGTTATGCAGCAATAGATCATAGCTTTAAATATTATTTGTGCACATGTGACTTTCAAATTTATATCTCTGGTCCAAACCTCTTCCCTAAATTTCAGTCATATATCCAACCACTTAATTGATATATCCCATTAGATGTCTAATATCCAACAGAAATAATGCATCAAAAATTGAGCTACTGATCTTTCCTTCCAAACTTGCTTTCCCCTCCTTGCCCTTATCAGCTCAACAGAAACTATATTGCCCCATGTGCCAAGGCTGGAAACTTTAGAGTCAACCCCATCCTGCCCCTCACATCCAAAATCAAAACTGTAAGCACTGTTTATAGATACACCCAGAAACTGGCCACATGCATTAGCACCACCTAGTCAAGGTGCCCATTATCTATTACTAGAATTTTTAGTAGCCTTGTTAATATATCGCAGGTTACTCTCCCTACAATTTATGCTTCACCCAGAAAGCAGAGTTGTGCTATTGAACGACAGTCAGGACATAACATTCTGTACTCATAAACTACGGAGTCGCCCATCTCACTCAGAGTAAAATCCAAGGTCATCATAATGACCTCCAAGTCTTTTTCATCCCTTAATTTTCCCCATACTCCAATACTGACATGACAATCAAACATGAATCCATTATGTGTCTATGGAAAACTAGGAAGGTTCCTGGACAAGATGTTTTGCACTATGTGTCCTCTATCTAGAATGTTCTTATCATATCTAGATAGCTTGTTCCCTCACAATCTATATGTAAATATTACTTTCCCTGGCCCCTCTAGCTAAAAGTTTGACCATTTCTGCTCTACCTTTTCCAAAAGTAACAACTCCTTTCTTTATTTTTTTATTCTCATCATTTGTGGCCATATAAATAAAGATATTTATATTATGTTTCACTTACTTATGAAATATATGCCTGACAACCTTATTAGGACATAAGCTCTGTTAGAGTGGGCATTTTTCACTTTTTCTCAATATTTTATTCTTAATATTGAGAACAATTCCTCATACAGAGCAGGCAGTTAAGTATTAATTGAATGAAAGAATGAATCATAATCAAACATTTTTCTTTAAAATATTTTCAATGAAATGCATAATTACATCATGTATAATAATCAAAGACTCTATGTTCTGGATAAGTTTTAGTCACCTAGAAATGCTTATAGGTTAAATTGAGCTTCTTTTCTTTCTAGAAATACTATCTTCCTTTACTCAAAGCCATACTTAGATAGGACCAGACTAAACTAAGAAAATAATGTTAAATATTTATTACAAGGCCAGCCTTTTAACACGATTGTAGAAAAATAAATAAAAACCTGCATTGTTTTGGTTATATATGGACTTTGGAGTGGACATAGTTCAAAAATACATGAAAGCCAAGAAATTGGAAGAAGAGATAAATGATTTTTACAGAAAATGTTCAGGATAAACAGATCAGACTCACTGAAGGCAATGTTAAGGACATACAGTGGTATATGTAATTCTGCAAGCATTTCAAAGGCAAAATAATCTTCCATCCCAAAAGACAGCATAATTTAAGTTACTTCTGACCCTCTGGAGGCTGTTCCCACTTATCAATTTAGTAATAAGCTTAAATTTGATTTACAGGTAGTATCCATAATTCACCTGATGTTTCAGGGGAGTTCAGAACATATGGGAAAATGTTGGGCAGCCAGGAATAGAAAAAAAAATACATTAGTCCCAGAAAATAAAAAGTTAAACACAAAACTGAAAACCTGTCAAAGCTCATATAAGGATATAAGATATGAAATATATATATATATATATGAACATTCCCAAATTCACTGCCATGTATGAAGGGTAAAAAAGACTGAATAAAGTGACAGACCATTCCAGATTGGTAAGTGGCAATTTTAGTAAGCAAGAGAACTTACATACAAGGCAACTATAAGAAAAAGAGATCTCCACACCCACTGGTCAGACCCCTAAAAGTTTATAAAGATGTCTTAACTGGGTTCAGTATCATATTCAGCCCTGATGGTCTTGAGAATATGTTACTCTTTCAAGTATCACTTGAAATGGCTGCTAGCATGAGAATAGTAGGCAGAGGAACTTTCCAAGGAGAGGGGAAGGGATAAGAGCCTTCTATTATCACAGTGACATTTGTGGGTCAACTGACAGTCATGTCCTCCAACTTGTAAATATTTTCCATGATTTTAAAATCATGTTTTCTTTGGCACAATGTCTGAGTCATTTCTGGTGTTGGGGGTGGGAATACAGTGGTCACAAAAGCCTTCAGTGGTAGCAGGGCAACTTTTTCCACTGTGCAGGCCAGTAGGTTGGACAGACTTATTTCAGCCAATCTGATGTTCCTAGCTGGGACCTTGAACATGCAGCTAGTGATTCAAAGGAAGAAACTTTTAACAATCACTTCCATATGACAGTGGTGACATCAGTATCCAACATCAGTACAAGGCTGTTTTCAGCTGCTCCCCTTGACCTTCCCTTGGTTGGTTTTTTGCAGCATGATTCTCAATTTTGTGATCAGTGTGCTGCTTGAATACCTTCCAATAAACCCATTTCTAATTAAATTAAAACAAGTATGCATCCTTGGTTTATTACCAATACCTCTACTGGTTATGACAGTGTAGGTGTGCAAATAATTTCTTCTAGTAGAAAGTATGCATTTGGGAAGATGGTGATTATATGCTACATAGCTTACCACTGCAAAATCCTAAGGTTTGAAATAAAGTATAATACAAAAAGTAATATATAAGAAAAGAGGATATTGAATTTCTTAAGAGGGAACATCAGATCAATGAAACAGCAGCCCACATTCATGTTATCGAGGCATGAAACAGGAAAGTACTGTAATGAGAAAGTGTTTAAGCCACTAGGCCTCTAAAACCTAATACAGAAACTGAAAAGGGAAAACCTGAGGGTAAAAAGCAGGCAAGCCTTGAAATTGAAACTGAAGGAGACAACCCAAAGGCAATATTCACTGGCGCCTGGATGATCAGTCTGTAGGAATGGAGAGAGCCTAAGGGCAAAATTGCATTCAGGCCCAATAGTAAGTTCGAAAGGATTCCTTTAGGGCAAGGCTCATTCTTTTTCTAACTATAAATTAGAATAGATCCAGCTTAGCAGCAGCATGCTCAATGCTGTGGAATTGAAAAAGTAAGCATATAACTAGGAGCAACCTACATTTTTTATAAAATGGTAATAAGTCTGATTGGTAAGAACTAATATGTGGCTAGCATTTAAATATGCAGCATGAGCTTATGAGAAAAATTAGACAATGAAAGAGAAAATAAAAAGAAAATGGGACTGGTAGGGAGAGCATATATTGATAAAACCTCTACTGAGTATAACATTGTGATCCAGAGTCAATTTCCACATCTCCTCAATCAGTATACATTAACACTTATTGACGGATGTATTTTTATAATGCAAATATCTCTAGGAAACCAGAATTGATGTTGAGATACTAACAGTAGAGAAATCTCTCTCCTATTTCGAGGAATAACATAAAATTGGCATCTTAAATTTACTTATGCAGAAGAGTAAGACTCCCTTTCTCTTAAGTAATAAACATCTTGAATATTACAAACTGACAAATGTGAACTGCATTAAAACTATTTTATTGGCATGCACAGTTATATACATATTTAGTTTCCCTGAAACTACCACCAGCCACACTGCTCAATACAGTTAACACGGTTAACTGTAATGCAGTTAATGACTAAGGCCATCCACATCAGTGGTTCTCAAAGTATTCTCACAGATCAGAAACACTAGCATCACCTACATACTTGTTTAAAATGTGAAATCTAGGGCACAGGCTCAGATTTTTTGAACTCTTCATATGAGGCCCAGCAACATGTGTGTTAATTAGTCTTCCTGATGATTGTGA
Source organism: Anoura caudifer (assembly GCA_004027475.1). Classification (NCBI taxonomy): domain Eukaryota; kingdom Metazoa; phylum Chordata; class Mammalia; order Chiroptera; family Phyllostomidae; genus Anoura; species Anoura caudifer. The sequence goes on along the minus strand of PVKU01008921.1, from coordinate 38,787 downwards.
TTGTGAAGATAAACTTTGAGAATTAGTCATCTACATTACCATTAACATGACTACTATTTCAGAAAATTTTAGCCCCTAAGAATTTGTGAATAACTTTGTTTAGGAACTTCCTAATAAATCTAAACAATAAACTAGAGAGTAAACCCACACATAACTTATATTCTTCTTCTAGGAAAAACAGATTATTCAATTGGGTTAATCCAAAGAACTTTTTACTCTTAAGTCTTCTTTCAAAACAGTTATGACCATGTCATAACTTTGGTTAAAAGATGAGTCTTCTGTTGGATTTAAACTTCTACATATTTTAACACGTTCCCAAATGCTTCTAGGAATGAAGAGAATTTACACAACATACTTTTGGTAGGTCCTTTTGGAAAGCTTTTATCTTTGTGGAAATATGCTTTATTAATAACAAAACTATTTTCTTAAGGAAAAGAACAAGTATAGACCCTTATAAATTTGTCCACCCTCCAAAATCTGTCCTGCCCCAAAAAGCCAATGAGTTTAGAAGTTCTCAGTGAATCAGCCTTTTTGTAGAACAAATTTTGCCCTATATAGTAGCCACCCGCAACCCTTATCCGTGGAAGATACATTCCAAAATCCCCAGTGGATGTCTGAAACCATAGAGAGTACTGGATCCTACATACAACATGAATTTTCCTTTGCATGCATAACTATGTTAATGTTTAACAGCAAGAGGTTAACAAAAATAACTAGTAATAAAATAGAACAATTACATAACAATGCACTGTAATAAAAGTTATGTGAATGTGGTGTCTGCCTCAAAATATTTTATTTTATTGTACTCATCTTTTCACTTAAAGGAAGCATTTTACAGTTTTTCTTTGGCACATCTGAATCACCAGCATGACTACTCTTGCACTTTGGGGCCATTGTTAAGGGTTACTTGAACATAAGCACTGCAACACCTCAAGAGTCAATCCTGTAACTGAGAGGACTGCCAAAAGACTAATATGCCCAGCATTGCACACACTGGACAAAGGGATGATACACATCCTGGGCAGGATGAGCAGGGAGATTTCATCATTCTGTTCACAAACATGTGAAATTTAAAACCTATGAATTATTTATTTCTGGATTTTTGCATTTTCAAAATATTTTATTTATGTATTTTAGAGAAAAGGGAAGGGAGGAGGAAAAGGAGAAAGAGAAACATTGATGTGAGATACATCGATCCATTGCCTTTTACATGTGCCCCAGCCAGGGACCGAACCTGCACCCCAGGTATGTGACAGGCCCTGACCAGGAATTGAATTGGTGACCCTTCACTTTGTAAAACAATGCTCAACCAACTGAGCCACACTGGTAAGGGCTATTGCTGGAATTTTTCATTTAATATTTTCAGACCATGGTTGACCATGAGTAACTAAAAATGCAAGAAGTGAAATTGTGGATGAAGGAGAACTCTTGTGCCCCACATCGGAAAACAGAAGAATTTTTTTCAGACCTGTTTTTGTGGTGGGTTTTTTTTTTTTTTTTTTTTTTTTTTTTTTTTTTTTTTTTTTTTTTTTTTTTTTTTTTTTTTTTTTTTTTTTTTTTTTTTTTTTTTTGTCATTGTCCGTGGTGGTGCTGTCGTTTTGTCTCTAAAAACCTGTTTCTAAGACAGATCTTTTCTCTATCCAGCCACCTATCCATTCCAATTCTGGCTACAAAATAAGAGATCTCACCTGGCAGGTCTCTAAAATTCAAATCTCACCTGCTTTTGGAATCTCCAGCAAGAGGCAACTCAAAAAGCCTGGTGTAGCTTCCTCATGGCTACCCAGTACTGACCAGAACTCTAAAGTATAGTAGTACATACTCTGGAGGATCCAGAGCCCATCTGAAGTTTTCAAAGCAAACCGAGGCAAGGGCACCAGGCCACAGGCAACGACTAAAGACCTCTTGCTGTTTTTCTTGCCTAAATTGCACCAGCACCAGCACCATGCAGGGCTGGCACAGAAACTCAGCAACCCAGCTGATCTCCACTGGGCCAAGGGAAGCCCCAAGCCCCACTCTGTTCTTAAGGACTGAGACCTGGGATGAGGAAAATATTCCTGGGTAGGTTTGGAGAACACAGGGCCTCCATAAGGTGAGTGCAGGTTGGAGAAGGCCTGCCACCACCACCACAGGTGGGAAGGGGAAGAAGAGTTCTAGTTTCCCTGGAGGCTGCACCCTGCCCTAGAGAGAGCAGCACCCCAGAGTTTACACTTAAGGAACTGGCCTGGGGGCATGAAAACATACTTAAATCTCAGGGTTTAATTTCCCCTTTACAAATGGAGGCAAGGATGAGAAAAGGAAATTTTTTGGCTGAGTAACACAATAATTCTGGGTCCAGCCCACCAGGCTTGGCCCTGGAAACAGCAAACAAGCTGCCCTGTCCCGACAGGTTTGTGGACACTGGATGCCAACTGCCATTTACTGGGCTAAGGTGTGGGTGTGATGGCAGGGGAGGGAAACCAATCCCCAGGGAACAGGGGTGCAGGCAAAGATCTTTAGTCCAGCCTCAATCCCCAGAGCAAGGCCAAGGCACAACATTTAATGCCATCAGATATAACTCTGTACCCCACCCATCCCCCATGCCATCTCAGCTCCCACTTTCTTCACTGACCCAGGCCCCAGAATACCGCTATAAGTCTAGGATTTCTTCCTCATAAACCCCATAAGCTGAGGGACTTCCCAAAAGCTACCTGCCCAGGTGTGGCCCTTTCCCACTGGTGTATATCTTGTGTTTTGTATGTCACAAACCAGGAACAAGCACCTGTGACCCAAATGGTCAGCCATGGATGTAAAATGTTAGTAACAAACAGCATTTATTCAGAATTCTGCAATTTACAAAATACTTTTTACAGATATTCCCATCCCCCTAAGTTAGGCATTGACATTTTCCCATTTCACAGATACAAAAGAAAGGCTTAAAGAGGTATTCACTGGGGTGATAAAGAGGTCTTCACCCCAAATTATCTAACTCTACAGATGGTCAGATTGATGATGGACAACAAACAATTGGGATGAGGGCACAAGACAAGTTGCACGAGCAATAAATTGATTCAGCGTTTCCAGACTTTTAAGGGTTTGCCCCAGTCTAAGTCCTTTATACCTACTTGGCTAAAACTTCTGCTTCTTATATATACTAAAATCAAAAATTTTCACTTATCTTTAATTGCATAATTACACCAAAAAAATTACAGCATCCACATTAGGGAATTTTACACATGAACCATATTCTTCATTTGATTCATTTTTAATTGGAATGAGGAAATTCCCAAAAGAAATTCAGGTTCAAAATTATTTCCTTAAAATATTCCTTGACTAATTAAAAAAATGAGGAAATTAAAAAATGAGGAAAACTTAAAACTCTCACTTAGATCCTCCTAAACTTCAACTAAAGCCTAAGGCTTTATCTTATTAGTCTTCTTCCTTCATCCTATGCTCCTTTATTGTTTGCTACCCATACTTTTTTATTCTGTCCTGTTCCCCTTCTCTTAGAAACATCTAGAAACCCACAAAGCTCAATTACATGATAAACCCCACTCAGCATAGGTAAATATCCTTATGGCAAAATTTTTGAAAGCCTAAGTAAGTCAAAGAAAATTTTAGACACATCACATGTTTAGAATAATTTCGGGAACATATATTCTAGGGTCCTCACATATATATCAATTAGCATGTATGTTAGTGGAAACCTCACATGCAGATGCAAAAAAACAAAACAAAATTGAGAGGTAGAATAAGAAGGTTTTGAAGATGACTTAAAATAATTCTAAATTGCATATGAACCTAGAAGAGTTTAGAAAATGTACTTGTTTTTCATTGTCTTTTAGCTGTTATCCCAAAATGTTTCCTATGAAAATAGATGGGCCTTGACTTCAAACTATAAATAAAAAATTAGTTCACTGGAGACTTTAAGAATAGGCTCTTTGAAAACTTTAACATATAAAAGAAGATTTGAAGCAGATGTGATTCCAGTTTTTTCCTCTCTCTCTTTTTTTTTTGTCAATGACTGTAAGCCAGAGATAGGAAATATAAAACATAGCATATAAGCTTTCTATTTTACAACTAGGAAGATCATTGTGTAGAATGGCTGTATTGAAACATAAGGAGGTGTGGAAAAAGAAGCATGGAGTAATTTGGGTCTTAAAATAGGACAGAGAATTTTGTATATCATGCTCTAAAGTTGGGCTTTCACCATGTACTACAGTCAAATTTTGGAGAAGTTTAATTTCTAGTTGCTCTAAATGTGGTATGTAAAATACAAACAGATTTAAGTAGTAGAAAAATTTCTCTTGTTATAGCATTAAGAATAGATTGAAAGAGTAAAGGAATAGACCCACAGAGCAAGTAGAATTAACATGACTTAGAAACATTTTTTCTGAATTCACATGTCTATCTCATATATTGAAATTGCCCCCTCTTCATACAAGACAATACATCCAATATATAACCACTAGATACATTTTACAGGTAAACATCTGACCACATTAACTCCTCTTTCAAAAATATTTGGCCATCTGTTAACTTTTGAGTTAAATTAAAACTTCTAACAACACTTTTCAAGATTTTCCAACCATTTTGCTCAGCAGAGCTCATCATTCATACTATGTATCTTTTATGTTCTATGTATGTGTGTATAAGTATATATACTTAATATGTAACATAGACACAGTCTATATATCATACATATAAGCATACTAGGTCTGTCTAGAAAAAGTCAAGCCATTGTTAATATAATCAGAATGGTTTGCACAACATCTACGTAACCTGGTAGCCAACAAGAGTGGACTGGAATACACATGTATGAATGATGACTTCACTGTACTAGTCAGTGCGGGTCATAGGCGCCTTTGAATGAGCGTGTGTACCGTGTTGCCGGCACATTCAAAATGAAGCAAGTAAAGCAACGAATGTGCATGAAATTTTGCATTAAGCTTGAACATTCCACCATGGAAACTATTTGGATGATTCACAAGGCCACAGCTTAGGCAACTGGGATTGGCAGCTTCATCATGACAACATGCCAGCTCATGCATCTTGTCTAGTGTAGTTTTCTGGTGAAACATCAAATCACCCAGGTTACTCAGCCCTCCTACAGCCCAGATTTGGTGCCCAGTGACTTTTGCCTTTTCTCAAAACTAAAATCATTTTTGAAAAGGAAGAGATTTCAGACTGTCAATGAGATTCAGGAAAATATGATGGGGCAACTGATGGCAATTGGGAGAACTGTGTGAGGTCCTGAGTTGCCTACTTTGAAGGGGACTGAGGTGTCATTGTCCTATGCTCAGTGTTTCTTGTCTCTGATACCTTCTTCAATAAATGTCTCTATTTTTCATATTACATGGTTGGGTACCTTCTGAACAAACCATGCGTATTCCCCACTTTTGTCTGCCCCTTCAATATCACATCCTTTGTTCTGTCACCCCAAGCTACTATTTGCAGTTTCCCAAGTGCCTAACATAATTGCTCTTGTTAAACTCCATGCCTTTCTTTTTAGTATTTTCTCTACTAAATTTTACTTTCTCCAATCTCCAACAGTCAAAATATAACTCATCTTTTGAAATTACAGTCAAAAGCTGCTTGTTTCCCTATCCTTCTTCCCTAACACTCTTAGTGATAATAAATAGTTCTTCTACTATTCTGGGGTAGTTATATCATTACTTGGTATTCACTGTGAGTGTTGATGGGCATACACACTTTCTTGTGCATCTACATAAATTCTAAAACCAAAAAAAAAGAAGTTAAGTACATAGTATACATCAATCAATGAATGAATAAAGAGTACATGGATGAATTAATACTTAATCATTTGTATAAAGTTTTCTTTTTCCCCCTCATTAGGTGATAAGTATATGATTATCTGAACAAATATTTTACTTCCTGTGTAATGACTTCCTCACAATACACAGTACAATGTTTTCAACACAGTGGGTAATCAATACCTGCTGTTGACTGTTGAAATAAAATAAATTTACAAAAATAAACCAGGCTTGTTTCTAGTAATGGAACTCCCCTTGGTGATTTTTGGCATGCTAAATGAAATCACCACAGGCAAGTTTATGAATGATATGCTGAATATTCCAAATGAATGTTGCACTTTCAGATATAGCACCACTGGCTTCAGTTGTGAAGATACTGAAAATTAAGTAAGTCTCAAAAGGGAAAATTTTCTGGGTGGCATTAATGATTCAGCTATTTGTCTCTTCCCTTTGGGACCAAGTGCACTGAAGTCATTACATTGAATATGAATAAAATTATACAACTAGAAATGCCTTTGTTCAAGTGTATTATAAAAAGATATGATTTATAATTATTAAGCATAATGTTATACAGAAGAAAAGTATACGGGCCTCCCCAAACAGATTTTCCTAATATGACTGATATTAGATCATTATTTTAGCTACATTTTAATAGCAATTTATATAATATATACATAAATATATAGGGTATTAATAACTGTTATACACAGATTCATTTAAGGGAGCAAGCCATAATTTTAAAATATATACAATAAACATATGGAATAAAAACATTACTTAATATGAGAAATTTTCATTTTCATTTCCATGATTATTTCTTAAGAAATAAAAATTCTGAAACTGATATTCTAAATATATGCAAAGCACTAAAATATTAACTATGTGTGCAACATTTAGAAATATATTTTTATCTTTAAAGAGTTTCTTTTTCAACAGAAAAACACAAGTATCTTAACCACAACATATATACTTTATTGGGGTTTCTTTTTTTATTTTAAAGAGGAATCTTTATTTTTTAAAGTATGGCTTTTTTTGTTCTCCATTTTTTTTCTGTTCGGGATACTAATTCTGATACAGGATTGTTGGTTTTTTTTCTGACAAATACCAATAGCTGATTTCATCTAAATAAAAAATAGCACATCTCCCATCAAATTATAATTAAAAAGTTTATATATTTCAAATAGTAAAAATATTATAAATTTGTTTTCCTTCTTTCTTCTTTACTCTTTTAAAAGTAAAAAAAAAAGTTGCTTTGTTTGGTTTTTAAATTATATTGTCTAAAATATATTTTTTTCTTATGTTCTCATTTTCTACTTTTCTTTCTACTAAAGTGTCACTCAATATATCTCAAAGAAAGTTGACTGTTTTGTTTGGCAGTAATTCTCCATACCAAAGAATTATGGAAGTAATCACATTCTGAAGGAATGTGTTTCTACTAGCTATACTGCAATGGGCCCCAGATATCCAATTTACAAGTTTTAAATTAATGTACGTTTACTCTGCTACACAACAGAAAGTAGTTATCATAGAAACTAATTCATCGCATAATACTCTCACCATCAACTAGTTTCACAGTATCACCCACTCTTTGGAAATAAAAGAAATGGAACACCCAAAATTGTATTCTTTTCTTTCAAAATGGAAAATATGAAAAATAGGATCAGAGTCATGTAGGGCTGTGACAAAAATGAAAATAAAATCTTTGATTTTTAGTCTTTATCAGTGTTATTTATATAATTGATGATAAGGATATACAGGGACCAGATATATGGGAAATAAACATACTGGGATGCGAGGAAAATTGATATTAATGTTCCTGTTTTCTCAGTTTCCACTCTTTGCTTTTCTAGAAAATCTTTTTTTGGGGAGGGATTTAGGGGAGTTCCAGCCAAGATGGAGGTGTAGGTAGAAATGCTTCATTTCATTGCACAACCAAAAGAAGGATAGCAACCAATTTAAAAACAAAATCATCCCGAACTGCCAGAAAATGAAACTATGAAAGTCCAACAACCAAAGAGTTAAAGAAGAAACATTCATCCAGACTGATAGAAGGGACTGAGTCGGGGCAGAGAGGAAATGCAGCAAGGTGGTGGTGGACTGGGGCAGGTGAGGCAGCAGCTGGCAGAAGGGATTTCCCACATTCTCATGCATATAAACCTGGAGGACTGACTGGAAAGGGAGACAAACCCAGGGTTCCAGTGCAGGGATATAAAGCCTCAAACTCTGGGTTGTAAACCTGTGTGGGTCATGGGGCGAGAGAAACTCCCAGCCTCACAGGAGGATCCACTGGGGAGACCCAAGGTATCCTACAATGTACACAAGACCACCCACCTAGGAATCACCACCTGAAAGGGCAAGATCCGCTTGTGGGAAACAAGGGAAGTGACAGAAAGTGGGGTGAAAGTTGAGCAAGCACCACTGTTCCCTCTTTGACCCCTCCCCCCACATACAGCACCACAACACAACAACACAGCAAAAGAGGTTGCTCCACCCTGATGAATACCTAAGGCTCTGCCCCTTACAACAGAACAGATGCATGGAAACAAATAAATATGGCCAAAGTGAAAGAACAGATCAAAAGTCCAGAAAAAGAACTAAGCGATGAGGACATAGCCTATCAGATGCAGAGTTCAAAACATTGGTAATCAGGAAGCTCACAGAAATTATTGAGTTCACTGGAAAAACGAAGAAATGAAGGTTATACTAGTGAAATAAAGGAAAATATACAGGGAACCAACAGTGAAGGGAAGGAAACTGGGACTCAAATCAATGATTTGGAACAAAAGGAAGAAATAAACATTCAACTAGAGCACAATGAAGAAATAAGAATTAAAAAAATGAGTAGAGGTTGAGGAAGCTCTAGGATAATTTCAAATATTCCAATATCCAAATCATAAGGGTGCCAGAAGAAGAGGAACAGCAAGCAATTGAAAACTTATTTGAACAAATTGTTAAGGAAAACTTCCCCAATCTGGAGAAGGAAATAGACATGCAAATCCAGAATGCTCAGAGTCCCCCCAAAAAGTTGTATCCATGAAGAACTACACTGAGACACATCATTATTGAGTTACCCAAGATTAAAGATAAGGAGAGAATCTTAAAAGCAGCAAGAGAAAAGGAGACAGTTACTTACAAAAGAGTTCCCATAAAACTATCAGCTGATTTCTCAAAAGAAACCTTACAGGCAAGAAGGGGCTGGAAAGAAGTATTCCACATCATGAAAGGCAAGGACCTACATCCAAGATACCCAGCAAAGCTCTCATTTAGAATGGAAAGGCAGATTAAGTGCTTCCCAGATAAGGTAAAGTTAAAGGAGTTCATCATCACCAAGCCCTTATTATACAAAATGTTAAAGGGACTTACCTAAGAAATAGAAGATCAAAAGCTTTGAACAGTAAATGACAACAAACTCACAACTGTCAACAACTGAACCTCCCTTCCCCCCAAATGAAAAAAAAAATAAAAAAACTAGGTTAATCACTAGAACAGGAACAGAATCACAGAAATGGAGATCACATGGAGGGTTATCAGTGGTGGGAGGGGGAGACTAGGGGAAAAGGTACAGAGAATAAGAAGCATAATTGGTAGGTATAAAATAGACAGGGGGAGGAAAGAATAGTATAAGGAATGGAAAGCCAAAGAACTTATATGTATAACCCATGGACATGAATTAAGGGTGGGGGTAATACAGATGGGTGGGGGGGTACAGGGCTGAAGGAGATAAAGGGGAGAAAAAATGGGACAAATATAATAGCATAATCAATAAAATATACTTAAAAATCTTTTTTTAACTGTGTTTCATGTAGGTTTTCATCCTGCGATGATGAATAGATTTCCAATATACTTCTGGCATAACTGGCCCATGAAGGAATCAGGTTAACCATGGACTACAGTCAGTACAAAAGACTATGTTCATTTAAGTCATATTCCAAAAGACAAAAAGAGACTTTCTGTGAAATTCATACAATTTCTTCATTTATTTCTCTATAAAGCTCAATTGAATATGCAAATAACTAAAAATTAAGTCAATTGCTAAAGTTAAGTTAACTGAGCAAGCCACCTTCAATCTACCAAGTAATTCAGGTCATTACAGATGAGGAAAATCAGGCATAGAGAATATAACTTGCTCAAGTAGAAGTACTAAATTTGAAAGCCAGGTGATTAGGCTTCATCATTAATATTTTTAACCAGAATGCTCTACTACTGAAGCCATCATGATACATGCTATTACATTTTTTCCCAAAATTGCAGAAAGAGGAGGAAGGTAAGTTGAGGCAGTAGCCGAAGCAGAAGTGAAATTAAATTTTATCATGAATTTACAAATAATTAGCTGTGTTTTCAAGTACCTGGTTATAGGTTTTTAGACCAAATTTGCATAACAAACATGTTCTAAGGAAAATGTAAGGATGAACCACTTCTGGTGACTGTCAGCAGCCTAGAAGCCATCTTTGCCCAAGATGTGGACCTAGTATGTAACTAATGCCACAGTGGCAGTGCCTATTTCATTATAAATCCTTTTGAATTTCTTTTCTAAATGATACAGAATTTTATCATGTACTACTGAGAAGAAATTGGCTTTGCCAAAATGAACCTGCAAAATAATGTAGTCTCTTAAGAGTTGACAAACTGAAAGGTGAATGTGATGCACTAGAACCTAGAAAGGAGAAAATAAAAACAAAAAAATCTTCCTATCTAGTAATTTACTTCATAACTAATTAATGTGAAAATATTTAAAGATTCTCAGATAGTTATTTGTGACTACTTATACAGAGTAACTCCTGAAAAATAGAGAAAAACTTGAAAAAATGATTCATTTTTATGCCAATTTTCTGTAAAATTGGTGATAATACTTTTTTCTTTGGAATGGTTGGTATCCTAACATTGGAACACCAGCAGAATTCATGGCATCAACTTTGGAATGGGATGCCCTTGCTCTGCCTTGGATTGTACAGTAGTACCTAAACTTTTTTAGAGTAAATCTTAAAGTCACTTCATTGATTTAGTGTTTTGAGTTGCTTTCATTTTACCTATAAACTGACATCAGTAGTCTGATTTGGTATCATTTTAAGACTTAGTTTGCATAGTGACTATGAAACCTGAACAAAATAAAAGGAAAAGATAAAGATGATACAAAGTGCTTTAAATAAGGTGCCATGTTATTATTTTAAACTTTACAACTGTATATATTTGTGAAACAGCTTGATTTGTTTCCAATTATCTTTTGTAAAAATAAAATACACTAGTTTTTTTTCATGAAAGGGCATGGAAAATGTTAATTTTCAATACATATTTTTAAAGCATATTAGATACATTTAATGTAACTGAGAAAATCATGGAGTAATTCCATGAGTTACACTCTTTCAAAAATATAAATAAATTTTCACTATTTATTCAAATGAAAATAATTGCATAAATATATATGTAGAAGCTTCGATAGGACACTTGTTTAACTTGTGTATGAGCTATGAAAATAGTGACATAATTTGAGGTGCAGACAATTAAGACATTTTTAATTTTTAGGGTAAAAATCTCAAAATCAAAAGCTAAATAACTGATTCTATTAAGAACAAATCAATGGCATTGCTTAGATGGCTGAATTATTGATTATGTTTGCTGGATTATTGCTGCAAACTGATGTTCATGTGATCAATACAACAAAAGCTTACATACCCAGTCTCTGGAGGTTTTAGAAAACTGTGAAAGGCACTGTTTTGAACACTCAAGCCCAGGGTGGGCTCACATCTTACTCATTTTGGTGTTCTCATAAAATAAAAGAGAAATGAGAAACAAAGTTCTAAATTTGAGGGGAAAAATTCAAGGTAAAACAAAGTTACATTTCTTTTTCTCTACAGATTTGGTTTAGCATCTCCTTATTTGCTGCTTATTATTATTGTTGTTATTGTTATTATTATTATTTGGAATGGCATTTATTACATTTTACAGTTTTGCTTTAAATTTCTAATAAGCCTGAAAGTTGTGACTAAAGGAATGTTAATGATAACTACTTCAAATCTGTGACAGCCCTTTCTTTTTAACCTTAAAAAGGTAGTTAAAAATCATATATATTTCTATATATGCACCAGCAAAATCATTAAATAATGGATACTGTGAGACTTTGGACTTTGCATAAAACATTCAGAGTAAACTAGCCATACTGTTAATGTTTAAGAATGTGTTTGTGCCATCCAGCTGTCAACTTGTCCTGAACAGACTAAACAACAAATAAACCCACGCTGAATAGAATTTCACTCACTTTTTACTTTTATGTGTATGATCTCTTATTATTTATGTTTCTTTCAACTCTCGATTTTTATAGCTTCAGGTTTTTAAAACAAGCTATATGGAAAAAAAGCAGTTAATTTTAGGCAAAAATAAAGCCTAAAAGAATAGCACCAAATATTATCAAACATCAGTATCATGCTAATTAATCAGTCTGGTACAATATTTATCCTATATTCTAATATAATGTATTTAATGTTTTATAATTATTTTTATGATAAAATATGCTGTAAGGGCTTTTTACAAGACTAATAAAAGTATATTTATATAGAAAAAGGTTTGGGTTCTAGTCATTAAATTATATTTTCTTATTATTCTCTCAAAATCTATACATATCTGTGCATACTTAATCATCTTTTTTTTCTTCAATGATATTTTCACTCTAAGTGGTACCTTAGTAGTAGGAACCCAAAGTGTCCAAATTCTCATCCATCTGTTATTGAGCAAATACCTGCTGGGTGACTTTCTTATCTGACTAGTTTTATGGCCTGTGAAACCATAAAACCAAATGAAAGATAAATCTCCACTACCCTCTGCCATCCTAAACAATGCACTGCATATGATTACTGAACACATTAAACCAGGTACATGAAATTTACTTGAGGGTTTTTTTTTTTTTCTTGATTTTCTGAGATGCTAACATTTTTATTTCAAATGTAAAAATCTCTGAAATTGTTTTAGACAAGTTTTGGTATACCAAGAAATATTCCTTTTAAATGCTTGGTAAGGTAATGCTGATTCCTCCAGCACCTATTTCTTAACACAAGGAACACATCATAAGCTAATACATTTGGTGTTTTTCCTACTTTTGGATTAAGTGCTCAGCACTTGCTCATTCTTTTCCTTGTTAATCAACTACCTACCGTTCAGTAAAATCACAGAGGTCATTTTAGTTGTGCACAAGGCAAAGTTTGTGACTTCAACTACTGTGTTTGCGCTTGATACCTGCAAACTCTCTATTTTTTTTTTCTTGATCTCAAAGACAAGTCTTGGTCTTCAATTTGATTTTTACTGTTAGTGTTTTCTATTGAGGCAGAAAGAATACAAAGAACAGCAGTTTGGCTTTTCTGTACTTATCTAGTGACAAAAAATTAGAGTGTTGATCCTTTCTGCAGTTCAATTTTATTTCCTGTTGATGACACAGGTTCTTGTTCAGAAGAAACTGGTTCAAGGAATAGTATCTTAAGATAAAGAAAAAAGAAGCGCAGGATACGAAGGAGGTAACAGCATACTCTTAGACTTAATATAGTCAATGGTCTAAAAGGCTGTGAGACATCTTTAGGCTTGTTGGGATCAAACCACTCTTTAGGATTTCCCTTCTTTTCTTTTTTTCTCCTAAGACATATTTAATACTCTTTTATTGCTCACATTTCTATGATGTTATGAAATTGAATTTATGGAATCAATTTTAGTCTTATTATCAAAATACAGTCCAGAATGGAGAAAAAATATTGCTTGATTTTAAACAAGAGCCCTGAAGAGTTTTCTAAGAACATTTTGAGAGATTATTAAAGATACAGAAAATGTCATTTCAGGTTTTTAAATTTAATATTTATTGTATTTTTCCCATTATCCTTTAGTGTTGTTATGCCCCCATACCCCCAGAAGTCGCCACATTGTTGTCCATGTCCATGAGTCCTTTTTTGTTTTCTGTTTTCAATTAATTATTCTTCTTATGATAACTTTGGTATCTGATCAAAAATATGACATTTTAGCTAGTTGCTAATTTGTTGAATTGGAACAGAATTATACAACTAAAAATAAGAATTAAGTTTATAATTTATTTAGGTTACAGATGAGACATTTTACTTAGTACTACTTATAATTTGATTCAATGATAAAATTCAAACATAGTCTGAATTCAGAAATACAATCTCTTCATTATAAATGTTCCCAATATCTTAAAGTGAGTTAAAAATAATATATATCCTTGATTTCTTTGTGCTAAGAAGATTTTGCTGTGTGGAACATTCATAAATGATATATAAAATGAAAAATATTTACCTGTGTTTCATTAGTGCTAAAATAAGTATTGATTTACTGCCCATTTTTTTTTTTATAACAAGCAATGTTCCATGTTCTGGAATAAGCAATGCAGGTGTACCAAAATCCAGCAAGGCAAAGATTCTTTATATAAAATTTTAAACAATTTTAAAGACCTTTATCACAAATTTGTAATGGATATACAAGTTTGGTATCTTCATAACAATTAGGAAATGTCAAATTACATAAATATTTAATATTATTGATGTTGTCAAGGACCAAATGCAAATTTATGTAGAGGTACAGTAAGAACACTTAATGAGAGCTTGTTCTGTGTTATACTATACTGAAAGCAATTGTTTCTTATGTCATATTTCTCAATGCTGGCAACTTCAAAGCATTATGTTATTTAGAGCATTATGCATTAGGACAAAGATCACATTTAATTAAATAAACATTTCACTTGTTTATGTTATTCACAGTAGTTTATGATCAAAATGCATTCCTATCTTTAAAGCTATTGCATGGATATATCTGGAAGCATAATTTTTGGCAGAAGAAATAATGTCAACAAAAGTACAGAGATGGAAAATTTAATGACAGGTTTTGGAGAGATGTGGCTCAATCTAAAATATGTACATCGATGTAGCTGCAGAGGAGCTTAGGAAGAGTTTCTCAAAGACAGCTGTAGAGCTCCTTACTGGCACACTGCAGATATCAAAATGTATTCTTCAGACAGAAACAACCATTAAAGCCTTGAAAGTAAAGAAAGGGAATGACTAGACTTGAGTCTTCAAAAGGTTATTCCATTCGAATGACTGCCATTTTGGAGAATACAGGGAGAGAAACCAGTCTGGAGATGTTATTCCAGTAAACAATGCCCTGAACCAGTGTTGGGTGAGAGATGTTTGTAAAGCTGGTTTGATTATAAGAGGACTCATCTCTCCAGAATTTTTCTATTTTCTTGATGTCCTTTCTGCTCTAGCATAATAGAACTGTCTTCTCTTCATTGTGCTTCCACTGGATACTTTGAATACAGTGGATAAGAAAAGGAAAACAATGTTATGTATACAAATATCTCAGCTTTTCACAAATGTGCACTTTATTTCTTAGAAATTTTGGCAATGTCTCAAAGCATTTTAATTGACTGCTTGCTGCTATTCATTTCTTGCTTTCAGTTATTATGTAAAGGGAATAAGAAAAAAGATTAACTCATAGAGTTAAACTGAAGATGGTTAAAAAAGTTTTTTAAACGTAAAAATGTTCAAAATATTAAGCATAAATAAAAATGAAAATAAAATACTTTTTTATCTCTTCCATTAGGTATAGGACAAAAAAACTTGGTAATATACCATACTGGCTTAGAATATGGAGAGATAGACATTCCAATAAACTCTTAGTGAGAATGTTAATTGGAACCATCTCTGTGGGGGCCAATTTGGCAGTAAAACCAAAATTTTAAATGCATATTCTCACTGACCTAGCAATTTTATTTCTAGATCTAGTTATACTTATGTAAACATGAATACACAAGAATTTTTTATTTCATAAACATTTGTATTCCCAGTTAAAAATAAATTGATGAAGAATTTTAAGTGAAGGACTATTTATACAAATAATGATATAACTTTATCATTAATAGTCTACAGTGTTCAAAAACTATATACCTTTTGCATTGATATGTAGACACTTAAGATTCTTTTTAAAAAATAACATTCGCTGGCAGGAAGTCATACAAAAACCTGTTATATGGCTACTTCTGAGGGATAGAACTAGAGAGTATTTTAGGGAAACTATTTGGCTTCCATCATATTCTTTTCATACTGCTCATCATTATTTCTATAGTATTAGAATAAAAAAGAGATGATGACAACAGTGTTCATTTCAAGCAAGATTCTGACTTATGAGACTTGCTTTATCATGTGGTCCTAAGGCTGAGCATATCATTTGTAATCTAAGAGAAAGAATTTCAGCACCATTTTAAAATTCATCCATAAATGGCATTCCACTATCAATAAAAGGGTATGAAAAAAGTTATAATTATCTTTTGTTACTGGAAAGTAACTGCTACAAAACAATGCCTTTTACAATTAATCCTGAAAATGATATCTGTATAATTTTTACCTTGGGAAAAAAGATTAATAAGAATGTATCTATTTGCATTTAAGTTTTATTTTTTCCTCTTGAAAAAACTTAAATTAACCTAATGATTTTGAAATTAAAGGACAAAGGCAATTAATAGCAGTAATTTTTTCAGATGAAAAATAACTGATCTCAGATATACCGTTTACCTAAATAGTAGCTAAAGACAAACACTAAACAAATAGAGATTAACAATTAGAAAAGATATGCTGTATTAACTTTTAAACATCTTTTAAATTTCTAATATGTAAGAGACATCTAATCGTGCAAAAAAATCTAAAGAAGAGAAGTAATGAGAATGAGAACACCGAGTCATTTCTTTCTTCTAAAAATATTTATCAAAGCAACTGTATAGTATCTAGATGGCATTTCAATATTCAATCTGGGAAAATCAATCATGTACTTACATGTAAAGTCCCTTATCTTATAAGACAAATACATGCAGAAAAGATTAAAAGAAAACTGTTTCAGGTAAAATATCAAGTCCAGGTATTTTTTAAAAGTATTTCATGATATGAATTATTATTTAATCACTTCCTCATTGAACAGTTTTAAAATTACTTTCCATCAGCTCCCTCTCCTGTCTGCTTTGTGGCTTTCTCCACCCTCTCTTTTCCTCTGTATCCTGTATTTCTGAAACCAGTATAGTATTATCATACTTCTTTGAAAGAAACTATTTTTTGTGAGATTTGTTTCTTTCCCTTCTTTCTACGTGTGTTCAAACTCCTGTAATAATAAAATATTCAGTATTATGTAAGGAAGAGGTTGATTGGTTGTGCAGATTCAAAGCATATACATATTTCAAGTGGCATATAATTTACCACATTACTCATAGAATTCATTTACTTTTTAATAACTTTTAATATCACAGTAGTAAAACCAATAAAATAGCAATATGTCTAAATATCTCTTACAGAAAAACTTAACTGTAAAATGATTGTAAATTGAAATGATATCTTTTTATTTTTGCTCTAAAATGTACTAAAAATTCACAATTTAAAAGTTTTCAGATTTAATTTGTGTTAACAAATTAGTATTAGACACAACTTTGCAGCAGGAGACATTTCCTTAGAAGTATTTAAATAACAAAGAGATATAATCAAAATAAAAGAAGAAAATATTTGGAGGAAGTATTTTCAAATGAATATATTCTATACCATTTTACAATCCCATTGGACTCAAAAACAATTTAAAAAAGCTTCCCCTACTACCAAAATAAAATCAATCCTCCAAACAAGCTCACCAAGGGCATTAAAGATTTCCCTCAGATAAACCAAAACACAATAATTTTAAAAAATAAACAAAAACCATAATCTCTTTAAATATCGTCAAGTACAATTAAGACCATAAAAAGAAATCATCTCACTAACAGCAAATGTACAACATTGTGCCAAGAAAATAAGTGAGTTTCCTCATATTTGGAAAACTGAAGTGATTGTACCCAGATGTATTTATACAAAATTCAAATGAATTTTCTGCCTTCTAATATATCTTGTACTTAAGCATAAAAATATATTGTTGCAAGCAACTATACGTAAGATATGAAGAAAATGATTTTAACTTGTGAATTACACAATTGCATTTCCTTGTTACAAAAAAAAAAAAAAACCCACAAAACTGTGAGGTAGTAGTTAATATCCTTTTACAGGAAAAGAAATGGAAGCTTAGAAAGGTTACTGTATTGCTTAGGTAAGCACATAGAGAGACTGCTGAGTCAGGATTAATTTTGTGCTTAATAAGTCCATGCTTTTTCCTTGGTCTCCCCACATGCCATGAAAGTTACCTTTGTTTGGTGGAATCTATCCTAAATTCAGCTATCCACAACTACAA
The DNA here is from genome assembly GCA_004027475.1 of Anoura caudifer. Lineage (NCBI taxonomy): Eukaryota > Metazoa > Chordata > Mammalia > Chiroptera > Phyllostomidae > Anoura > Anoura caudifer. Next base: position 20,803 of record PVKU01008921.1, on the reverse strand, counting down.
TTTTGTTTCTTGCAATTTTCCTTTTCATCAAAACCTCGTATCATGCACAGTCATTGAACTACAGTGGATCAAAACTTTAAAAGAAAAAACTCCTTTACATTTATTGATTTTAACTTTCTTGCTGAAGAAATTAATAAGGTGAGGAAGTGACTTTTCCAAGTCAAAGTAAGGGACAAAACTGAGGCTGAACCTCATCTTCAATACCATCTGATTGAGTTATCCTCTTCTTTTTGAACAAAATTCCAATTCTTCAAATGTCTCTCAGAATCTTTTACATTTCTGCATCTGATATATTTCAGATTCTCTCTTTGGATAACAAAGAGTTCTTTCTTTACAGTAATTAACTTTCCTACTTTCTTCTACACATCCATCTTATTCTGCTTATCTTCCCATCAACTGAAAAAGTCTTTGCCAATCCATAATGGAAAGTTCCTTCAAGTCCTGTTGCTTCTCATTTTGTCTGGGATTCAACCCATCCCCACAATGACCATTTCTGGTCCTCCAATATTCTCAGAATGTGTGACCCATATCTTAATAAGTATGTTTACTGGTACATTTTCTTAAGATTCTTATTATGTTGTGTCCTAGCTGACAATTTTCCACTGTTCCATTGTCAGGAATCAAACCTCTAATTTCCTTTGCATCTCCAACAGCAAGTGGTACCGTAAGTGTCAATTTTGTAAGAAATACCTATTCAAGTAATTTACTTGACTCAGAGATAAGATACAAAAGAATAATCTTTAAATAGTCATGGTTTATAGATGTGAATATAACTTTCCACAATTAGGACAGCATTGTGCCCTATACAGAGTATTTTTGTAGACAGATAATTTAAAATTTGTACATTAGAAAAGAATTGGAGTGAAACCAAAATTTCTTCCCAGACTTAATTTTTTGATGTTTCTAACACTGTCAACTTTTTTCATTGAAAAGTAGACTTTTTCCTATATATTATCACAACTTCATGACAGTTAATATCCTGATTTTAGAAATAGTAAATAACTTTTCTAAAATTATACAATAAGTTGTAGAGCCAACTCTAAACCTTATAATTCAAATACTTAATCTCCTAATTCATACTACCTTCCTATATGAGATATACTATTATAAATAGCAAAATAATGTTCACTAGTGCTCTGCTGCTACTATTACTACCATTATCTGGGAGGACCTGTGTAAGCAAAGCTTCATTAGCTTCATGGTTAACTGATCCCTGTAAAATAAGTACCACCAACACCATTAGTATTCCATACTTAATGGCTCAAAAAAAATCAAGCTTACTTATAACAACACATAAAAATTGCATCTCTTCATAGCACCTAAGCACATTCATTTTCCCTCAGATTTGGCTGTATCATCAGAGACTAGATGATACTAAACTTAGTCCTATAATGAGATGTAGAAAAACACAACATTCATTTAAATTAGGTGAATCCTGGAACTACAGTTATTTCAAAATAATTTAGGCTCTAGGAAGTAAATACAGCAATTACAGAACCAATGCAAGCATGAAATAGTCCAAGCTGGAAAGACTAGAAGAAAACTAACAGCTGCCTCTAAAAGGAGAAAGTGAAAATTTGCATCTTAGGTATATGTAACTCCATCACTGAACATTTCATATTGAATTATATTCACCCTATGTGCTTATTTCCTTCATCAGTCCATGAAATACTTACTTCCCTTCATATTCTTACGTATTACTACAACTGTCCACAGACCACTTGAGTGATTGAAATAATGTAGATATTGCTTTAAATATGAAATAAATTACTTTTTGTTAATTTTACTCACTGGGGTATACACTAACAACAACTCATTAAAGAATGTGAATCAGCCTTGGCTGGTGTAGCTCAGTGGATTGAGTGTGGGCCTGCGAACCAAAGGATTGTGCTTCTATTCCCAGTCGGGCACATGCCTGGGTTGCAGGCCAATTCTCAGCAAAGGATGCACAAGAGGCAACCATACATTGATGTTTCTCTCCTTCTCTCCCTCTCTCCTTCCCTTCCCCTCTAAAGATAAAATAAATAAAATGTTAAAAAAAAGAATGTGAAGCAAACAAATATAGTCATATGTTTTAAAACATAATATAGTAAATTTTTTATGAAATCAAGTCTGTATCATTTAACTTAAATATCAGGTAACCACTCTTTGTTACTAAGTTTATTGTTCTTTGAAAACATTGAAGAATTAAAAGTTGTAGATAAATAAATATCAAAAAGTAAACATTCAAAGAATTTTAAGCACCATCTGTTCGTTAGACCTGGAGAATAAATTTTATATTTTCTACCAGAGTTATCTCCAAATTTTGGCTATATTCATAGGGTAGAAAAGACCTCAAATCAAACATGAATTGTTTTAGCCACAATCTTTTACCATATCTTATTACATCTGCCACCTTTAAATATTCAGAATTTAAAGGAAGAAAGTCTTAAAATATAAAGTCACCCCATATGAACACATACACAAATTCCTTGTCATACTTTGACAATTAAAGGTTTGAGAGAGAGCATCTGTAAAAATATCACTATCAGAAGCCTAGCAATATACAAGTGCCTTTCCACTAAGTCGCACTATGCTAATTTTACAGTTTATCACGTTCGGTTCCATTTGTGAAAAATTTTAATATATAGATGCATTCTAAAATCATTTATATTGCATTATTTAAATTAAGCATAAACAAAATTTGGTTCAAATACAATGATAACTAAATATTATTACTCAAATTCACTCTGCATTAACTTCCTGTATACCAGTATTATACCAGTAAAATTAAAATTTATACACAAGTTAATATTTGAATTCTAAAACTCAGAAGAATAGTGCCTATTTTTAGAGACCCATTTTCTGCTTTGCATTTTATTAAGTGCTCTAAAATCATTAGTACCCTAAAAAAACCTATGATTTAAATTTTATTCAAATTTTCCAATATACAGAAATATTTTCTCACCCACATTTCTCACTGGTTTTCCACTTAATTTAGCACCCTATTAAACATTTATTACTGGGGGGGAAAAACACTGGTCCAGAAAAAAAACTACTAAAAAAATGAATGGTCCTTTATAACACTGGAAAAAAAATACACTTTTTTCCTACTTGAGCTCCCAGGTTTCTTAACTAAAACTGTCAAAAGCCTCCTATTTGATTTAGCTGGTGAGTGCACACTAAGTTCATTGTGAAAAGTTCACATCTAGCAATTAAGTTGTCTAGTCATTCAAGTCTTGGTTAACAACAGAACCTGGGTATAGTAGCTGTTTCCTCTGAGTTTATGTAGTTGGATTTTAAATTATTAGAATAAATTATGAAAACCTCTGACCTAGAAATTTAAGAGAACTGGGTTCTAATTCCATCTTTTCCATTAAATGTAATGTTAAACACATCACTTAACCTTTTCATATCTTTGTTTCTTCCTCTTCATGACAAATATGTGAAAATAGGAGGTTGGTAAGTTCCTTCTAACACTAAATGGTATCATTCTGTCATTTTTTCTTAAGTGTCCTCATAATTTATTTAACATCAATAACTCATGAGATATGTGCTTATTTTTAATGAAATTATTATTTTAGCATTAGGAGCTCTCATTCCCTAGCACACACATTTCCATTAGAACAATGGAATTGAAAGAGGAAGAATATTACATTGAATTATGGTTTAAAGGTTTCATATAAACAGGAGAGTTTTCAAATAACAAAATGTGGCAAAATCTAAAATTATGAGAACTTTCACAATGTTTTCAGGAATATTCGTGAGCACTTAAATTTGTTTAAGTGTCCCAGAAACAATTTTACATTTAACAATCATTAAGTCCTAATGCAATACAAATTTATTTTTAGGAAACAAAATTATTTTTTAAATTTCTACCATCACTTACCTGTACCTTCAAATAAATATTCATATTGATCACTAGGGATTTCATCTAATTCTGTCATTACAAACTATAAACTATTATAGTATCTCAGCAAATATTACATCATTGAAAAGTGAATTTGGCCCTGGTTGGTGTAGCTCCATGGATTGAGCATGGGCTGCAAACCATAGGGTTCGATTCCCAGTCAGGGAACATGCCTAGGTTGCAGGCCAGGTCCCCAGTAGGAGGCACACGAGAGGCAACCACTCTTTAATTTCTTTTCAATTAAAATCCCTAATATTTTTAGCTTCAGAATGAATGTTTGTGCCAATATGATAACTATCAAGTGGAAGAAAATTCAATACATCTTTTATCACTTAAGGGGTCAGCAAAATTTCTTTTCCTAAGCTTCATATGCTGTAGTTACTACTGGATCATAATGGAAGATATGTTCTCCTTCTTGAGCATTTAACAGCAATAAAAATGCTAAAGAGCAAAATCCTATGTCTCTTATAGAATGGTATGTATACAATTATACAACCTGTCAAAGATCACAAATGAGAGTTTTTGATCTCTCATTTTTGACCAGGTAAATTCAATATTTTCATCTTCCTCCTTGCCTGATAGATATATGTATATTATACAATTACTTAAAATTTCTATAAAGTTCATATTAGTCACTTTAACACTTAACCAGGTTCAATTTTTCAGGTAAAGAAACAAACTATAAAGGTGTGTCTGTGGGAAAATTCATAAAGTATGTTAATGCTTTCTATCAAGATCTCAATTTTTTTGGACTACATAAGTGAGTATAGGAAATATTTGGAACCATGACTAGTATAGGAGGAAATACACAAGACCTGCCAGGTCTTTTAAAAGAAGTCCACTTGTTAAAAATGAATAAAAAAGTGGTACCCACAAAGAAATGGGTTATTAGGTCATTGTGGATTTTTAAGGAGCCACTTAGAAAACCAGAAAATATAAATAACTTCTGCCCCTATGTTGGTTGTCAAATGCAACCAATGGAATAGTTTTGGAACTATATAACAATGACAGTGATCACATGGAATTCCAGCTTAAGAAACACATGGGAAAAGAACAGGACTGTACTTTCTAAAATTTTCCACAAATAATAAATTCCACAGTTTTATATTAGATTAAGAAATGGTAGATTCACTGATTTTTTTTTATTTCCATTAAAAAACAGAGCTTGATTTATTTTTTGGAATTACTTTATGCCAATTTCTATAGATCCATTACCCTGTACTAAAGAAAAGAAGAGCTTTAACATTTTGGCTGGCTTTTAAATCTTATGAGCTAATGTTTAAGACAGCTATAATGTCAAAAAAATAATATGCACTCTCTGGCATATGGAATTAAAGACCTGTGTTTTAACTTAAGGGTTTGATAGCATGAAAATGTTCTCTATTTAGCTAATGCACATGTTTATCATAGGTAAAACATAAAGAAAGTTAAATATATAGTCATATATCATGTTCATGTAATATAATTTAATAGTGCCAAATAACTCTGATGAAAATTTATTTCTAAGACTGTATTTTCCTAAAAAGTAAATATATATAATCATTTAAAAATTTCTTTCATACCCACTTTATCAATGGAGCACTATCAAATTTGTTTTATTTATTTTAATGAAAATAATTAACAAAAAACTATTGAAGTATCTGGGAAAAATATAACCTAGTACTGTTACATTTACTCAAACCCTCTCAACATTATATATATATTTAAAAATCAAAAATTTATAAAACAGGAGAAATTAATTGAAAGGGTATGGGTAAATAGTTATTCAATCCTAAATCTTAAGTGTTAATGACTTTTATATACTTCATTGCTTTCTTAAATGTACCAGTCTCTAGTGTAGAGTTATTGATCACAAACCCTCAGAAAATAAACCTCTGCAGAGATTCTACTGCTTTGAGCTTCCAACCAGCCTCTTTCCTGCTATAAAATGCTAAGAAGTTCATATAACATATTAGCACAACCTCATAACTCTCATCTGAAAAACATATTGTCAGAAATACACACCTCTTTCATGTTTATATCTTTAGTAATAAGAAAGAGATTAATAAATCTGAGCTCCTGAAGTCAGAATGTGAGCTAGCAAATTATATAGACCTAGTTAAATTAAGAGAAATAAATTTCCAACCTCTTAGTAAATTTTTAGAAGATATTTTAAAAAAGACAATTCAAAAACTATGAGTAATCAAAATATGTGTGGCAGAATGGATTCAGCAAATCTAACATTTGGTCTTATAAAATCTAAATTAATTTTTGATGAATGAAGGGCACTAATCTCTACTATAAAACTTTAGCCAATGGGAATTAGGTATAATCAAATAATCTTTACACTATTACAGCCATCTAGACAAGTTTTGTTTTGTTTTGTTTTTTTTCCACAAAAACATGCTGTTTATTTTATCTAGAAATAAGATAAACTCTAAACTAACTTGGCCAGCAAACATCCCCTTACTTCCTTCATCTGGAGAGCCCTCTACCTTTAATTAACATCCTTTGGTCCTTATCAGTAAATCAGTTTTGCCATTAAACCATACTATTAACTCTACTCTGAAGGTGGCTAAGATTTTCTAATATGTTGGATAAAAAACACATTTAAAGAAGTATATATTGGACAAACCTGATCTTTTTTTAAACTTAATTTGGCACATAAAATTGAAAAAACTTTCACAAGCAATTAATTTTTAATTATTCTTAAATAAACATAGTCTATTTGTTCGTTCATGGTTTGATTTTAATTCATCTCCCCAAATTAACAAAGATGTCAGACCACCACATAGTTGAAGTATTGCTCACCTGAGGAAAAAAGGTATTTCAATGATCCATTTAAAAATTCCACAACTTTCGTTTCTCAGACCTAATTCCAAATGCATTTGGTATTGATGTGCCTCAAAAGTTATAGACGAAGTCTGACTTTTAGTGAATCTATTGGGATAATGTTCTTTTTTCTAACTTTTTATTATTCTAACTTTCTATTCAGTTGCATATGAAATCAAAGAGAAATGAAAATTAGCAGTTTTTCTCTCCATTTTGTAGTTTCCAAAAGTGTTAACATGAATAATTGAAAGGCTCCATCAAGCTTTACACGACACATTGGCATTTTTACAAATACTGTAATAAACATTTTACTGATATTCTATTTTCAAATATATTTTTATATCATCTCATCACACTCCAGCTAAGTTAGTTTTCAAATTCAATTTTATTTTTTAGATCGCATTTCCTTTCTTTAACTTTTAACTTTAAATTTTGTGTTTTGTTTCCTCCACTAGACTTAGTTGCTCTTTGTATGTGATATTTTTTAATCTTTATTCATTTGTTTTATGTAGCATAGTCTTATATAACCATATTGTTTTCACCATTGTAATCAAGGAAACATACTTTAGAGGCTCAATAAACTGGTCCACATAGAATTTATAATCATTTGAGTATGAAATAGGAAAATATGCAAAGAAACCTTTCTGAGTTTCTTAAAATTGACAGCAGGGACTTAAAAAAATATTGATGTAATCATCACTATTTTATGTTTAAGGTTACGATATTAATGATGAACTCCTTTAAGCTTGCTATGGTACTCAATTATTCCTCCACTAATTTTTAAATTTGACCCGCTACTTATTTATCTGTATGTTTAAGGCTAGTATACTATATGTACTTCTTACATCCTTATTTCCACAGTTACCATGGAAAATCAAGGTATAAGCATGGCCTCTCTAAATGATTTTAGCTTTAAAATAAAAAAAAAAAAACACAGAAAACGAGTACATGTATATAGGTAAGACATTTCACATACAACAGTTAAAAAGTTTTTTGCTTCCAAACCTGCATTTGCATTATCACAATGAATAGTATTTCTCAAGGTAGAGAGGTTATCAGATTGTAAAAATAAAATAATTCTAAAATATTTAGTGGATGATTAGTTTTCCCAAATAAAGTTAAACAACTTAATTTTTTGAAGTTGTCCGAATAATTCTCAGCTTACTGTACACCATGTCCATGTATATGCATATTACCACTCTCCCACTTTTCAATTAAAAAACTCAATATGGATGTCTGAATATATGTTCATATTCTTTTAAGAAATCTATCACATTCCTACACAACATTCAGAAAACCTCAGCATAATCCAAGGTACTGTTGTTTTAGTCTCTCAAACTTTGCAGAACTTCACTTACGGAGTATCCCTGCTGAAATTTAACAAGTTACTGCACTGTCAGACGCCCAGTTACTTGGTCTCTATTCTCCCAAACAAAGTGCTCAATCGTTAAGACACACATTCAGCACCTGAAAATGCACCCTATTTTACGAACATTTAGTTTAGTTTAGTTTTTGTTTTAGAAAAATCCCTACCCTATCCTCGTATTCATCACCTTACAGTTTAGTTGTAGGAATTGTTTACTCCTATTTTGGATGGCATTATGAGATATACAAATAGGTTACATTTACTCTTGCTTCAACTTTTCTTACATAAAATCCCAGCAGAGAAAAAAAAATAGCATGTTAAAAAACATATATAAAAGCTTTATTTTACAGTTTTTAAATTCTGGTAAAATGGCTAGAGAGGTTGGCTGTACAGAAGCGAGTGTGTCAAAAATTGAAAGTGCCTGGGAGATAAAGTGCACAATTCAGAAAAAGCAGTCACTGGCAAAGGAATGTATGTCAGCCACTTACCAATGAGATGCCAGACAACCCTGTCTTTCCGCTGAGACTCTCAATTCCCGTCTCCCATCCTCCTGCCTCTCGGCACAGTTCAAAGAGAGCAGTTCCTGGGGTCCGTCCTCAGCCTGTGGCAGAAGAGAATCGGGGAGTGTTGAATCATTCAGAGGGAATCCTCCACCTTGCCGGGCTTCTCCCAGAAGAGAGGACCCAGGTAACGCCTCCCTTCCGCCCCGAGCTTTAATGGCACTTTAGCTGCTGCCTTCTCGCAGTTAACGCTGCCGCACTCGATACTTGGTTATATTGGGAAGTAGGCGCGGCGCCTCCTCCGGCTGGTGTGTTTGGGGCTCGCGTGTTCTCCAATGCGTCCGCGCGCCCCGCGCCCCGCGCCTCTGACTGGCTGTGTCCTTCCTGGCGGCCCCTCGCCCCTCCCCGCTCGCCCGCGCTGTCGCCGTCGCCCTCTCCCCGCGCCTCAGTGCCTCACTGCCTCTCGCCGAAAAGGTTCATTTAGCACGTCCCCGGGCTTAAAGGTCTGCTTGTCTCAAGAACGGTTTTATATGTTTCCCTCATCGTCTCACTAGCCAACCGCTCCAGAGGACGCAGGGCTTCCCTCACGCCCGTCAGCCCTGCCACCTTCCCCAGTTTAACGGCCGTAGATTACAAAGCAGACGGACGTGTCCACGGTGCCTGCCCGGCGAGCCCAGACTAGAGAGTCCCTTCCTGTCCTCGGAGGCAGCTGCCTCTCTCCCGACTCCCAGGCTCGGCGCTTCCACCTCAGATCGCCGCTGCTTTCACTTAGGTGGCTCCGGGGCGGACTTTCTCACTTTGGAGAATTTCCTCAGGTCCTGCCTGGGAAGACTGCTCTTTGTTTATACACTTACGAGTTGTATCTTCGGACTGTTTCTATTTCCCCTGGATTTTCTCCCCCGTGTCCGTTTTTAATAAGCTGAAGAAGTAGTTGCCTGAGTCTCAGACAGCAGCCCCTGTCTCTTAATTTTTATATCACAGTGGAGGTAATTGGGAAAATAACCCAGGCAGTAAATCCACAGTGTGGCAGCTTTAGTGCCATTGTTCTGCTAGTCCTCCCCTCTACTTTTCCTCTCTCTGAGTCGTTCTCTCTTTCTCCTGATGCGTTTGATGTTAATTGAGTGTTTGCTAAATGAATTCTATGGCATTTCTGTTGCAGTGTATTTCCGTAGATAATGCGATTGGCACCTGTGTTTTATGCAAAGGAAAGCCCACATGCTGTTTTCTATTTCTGTAGGTCTATGCACGAAACTGCTCAGAGAAGGCTCAGGTCACACACCGTGGTTTTTCACGTGTGTTTGAGCCCAGCCTGACCTGCACTGAGGCTGATTCCTCTGCTCACTTAATCCCCCAATGAGGTCTCACTGGCTCTGATTGGCACGGGGAGTACAGTGCCATGCAGCCTGTAGCTGGAAGCCTTCCTACCACCAGCTCTGTGTTCTTTCTCTTGCAGCTTTTCTAGTAATTAAAATTGGTCTTTTTTCTCTGTTCCTTGGCGTCTTCTCATTCATCCACACGTGTTAGACAAACATCCAGTCTTTAATGGCTACCCTCAGGATCTAGGCTGATTTCTCCTTCCACAGCAGAGATAAATTTATGTGTTCACATTTAATGCTTCTCTGCCTTCCCATACTTTTTATTTTCTTTTCCTCCGCTTTCCAGTAATTAGGTTCTTTTCTTTATGTGTTAACTGAGGGATTGTTGCAGAGATTCAACTTGTCTGTGCTTTTTCTCTTCTTCACTGGCTACACTCCTGCATCAGGCTATTGGTTCACAGGGAGAATCACCAGGACTTTTATAACCTCTTTAACTATATCACAAAATAGATTCAAAGTCTGAGGGCTTAAAGCATGTTTTTCTATTGTGCAATTGTTTTGCCTTTAAACGTTTGTTATAATTGAGCACATTCAGTCTTAATGGGGGACTTGGAAGGTGAGCTTGCTTGTAGTTTTCTTCACTTCCTAGGTAACTTTATAGTACATGACTTAAGAATTTTGGCATTTACATCACTATCTCATGTATTTCATACTTTTCTTTTAACTGGCTTTTCAGATAGGATTTGGTTGGCTTATCAAAGTTTATTCAATTAAAAATTAATCAAAAGTGTAGGTCAGTCAAAAGAAGACAGAGGGCAAAATGAGAGAAAATAGTAGAGAAGTGATTCCAGGAACGGAGTTTAAAGAGAAAAATTCATTTATATTTTGTCAGAAATGGCCCCAAGTTTACCAGTAAGGCCGTTAATAGCTAGTGTAAAAGAGGAAATACTAGCAGCTACGTGATTCGTGGTACCCTACCACAATTAACCTGAACAAAGAAATTTATGTTTCAAATGATATAGATGATTTTTAAAATTTTCCATTTTTAATAAAAATCTAAAGGCTTATGATTTTGACTTTTTTAAAGTAAACAATATTATCACAAGTTGGGCATGAACATATTTATCAAAAAGTAGATGATATAATAGCATTTTTCCTTTCAAGGTTATCTGATAATTTAAAGGGAGAGAAAGGAGATGTTGAATCTGGTTAATCAGGAATAGTAAGATCTATTTCTATCAGTTCAAATTTAGAATGTTAATTTCAAGTCATAATTTAGGGTGACTAAGTTACATGACATTTCTGCAACACAGAATGAGCGACTATATTTTTATTTATTTTATAACTCATAATGTTCCATTTTATATTTACAATTACATATTCTACATTAATATTATATATTTCAAATTAACATCTATATATGTACTATAGATAATATTAGTCTTTCTGACTTCTACAACTTTCTGAAAAATTTAGATTTTTGATATGTTTATTTTTATGCTGCATATTTTTTAATGGTTGTGTTTGTAAAGTGAGGGGTCTATAAATCATGTATCCTATTATATAACAAGTTTCAGATGTAAGCATGTTGACATCTGAAATTAGAAAGAAAGTAGTGCAAAAAGTAAGATGCAGAAAAATTGTTTTCTTGTAGGACTTCTACCAGGAAGAAACAAACTACTTCAAATTTCCTAGCATTACCCTGGTCTGTGTGGCTCAGTTGGTTGAAGGATCCTCTTGTAACTGAAAGGTTGCAGGTTCAGTTCCAGGTCACAGCACATACCAAAGTTGATGTTTTGATCTCCTGGGTGCATGTATTTGCCCAGTCTGATTCATGTTCCTACAGGAGGCAACCAATCGATGTTTCTCTCTCACATCGGTGTTTCTCTCTTTCCCTTGCTCTCTCTCTAAAAGCAGTGAAGAAATGTCATCTGATGAGAATTTAAAAAAAAAATTCCTAGTGCCCATAAGGGTTTTTCAAATGTATCTTATGCATCATAACTAAAATTTTCTATTTTTATCATGTGAAAATGAGATTTTAAAATATCGTTCTGTCTTAGAATTGTCTTTGGAAGACTACGGAGTATTCGTACTCCATCTTTACAACCATAGTTGTTTACCTAAGTAAAGTCATTATTAAAATATCATTTATTTCTCCCTATTTCAGAATAATAGTGATATTTTAAAATTAACCAGATCATTGTCTATCCTGATTAAAATATAATTTGAATGTTAAATGAGTGAAAAATACTGTTTGTAAGTGAGTTAAGTGGTTCAGTGGGTCATTTTCTCCATGCTGTGGTTAGAGTAACTGGACTTTGCTGTCTCGTTGTTTATCTGATCTTGTCTAACCATCTTTGTGTAAATGTTTTAATCTCTTTATCTGCTGTTCCCCAGTAGGCAAGTGAGCAGATGCAGTACATCTGCAGCAGTTGAGTTGCCTCTAAGCTTTTGTCTTATTTGTGTTACAAATATTTTCTTTAAATCATGCCCGCCCTTTTCTCTCCTTTTATTTGATTCACATAAGGTTCAAGGTTCTAGTTAATAGGCCATAACTACAATTAGATCCCAAAAGGTTTTACTGTAAAATGTTGGGAAGCAGAGAGCACTACTCAATTCAAATCAAGTTCAATCCCTTCTTTCGCCATTATTTTTACCGTAAAACATAGAGGATTAAAACAAAAAAACTCAAAATGTAAATGCCAAAATTAGCTCCAATATGCAAGGCAGGTGATCCAGGAAAAAAAGGATTGAGGGTGAATGTGAAACTACTTACAAATAAAACTAATAAGGAAATAAAAGTCTTGGATTCTGTATCTACATTGGTATTCCCTAAAAATATAAATAAAACATTAAGACCCAAAAGTGAACTTTTACTTGAACTGGACAACATATGATGATTTTAATTTTATTTTGTTATTCTTAGAACATCAGTTTTAGGACTTATATCACAGCTGTTTTCTAAAAGCAGAAATAAACATATCTTAATCAGACTCGAGAAATATACTAACTTAATTAATTTAACAGCTGGTTCAGTAGCCAACACTAAAGAACATAGATTACTTTGTAGATGTCTTGATAACATCTGCAACCAAACTCTTCAAGAGGTATGAAAGAGGCACTCTAATTTAAGTGCTCTGAGGCTTATAGTGCCAGCTTTTGCTTGCAGTGGCTACAGACATCACTGACTTCTCAGTGCCTCTCATGCTCATCCTCTGTGACATCTCAGTCTAACAAAAATGTTCTTCCTTAGGAAAAAAGAAAAAAAAAAAAACCACTGGCAGTTAAACTAAGATTTTAGGGAACAGGAGTAAAATTTGAAATTAATGTAAAAATTAAAATTACTTATTTTTAGTTTCCATATAGTAGCTTTTGTTAGATAAGCACTTGCATGTTTCCTTAGATATATTTTCAGTCTCAGAATGCCTATCAATTTTATAACACTACTTTTGTAGATGCCTAATTTTCATTTTGTATAGTGATCATTCTCCAAGATCATTTAACCTAAAATTGTTTCCATGAAGAAAAAAAACCTAAGTCACTTTTTCGTGACCAGATATTTCTCCAGATATTCTGTTTTCACACTGCTCTTCTAAATCTAAGATTAAAAATCTCTAGTAGCTACTTATAATCTGTCTCAGTTAATGTGTCTTACCTTAAAGGATTTTTATGTGTATTGCATCTCAATCATTTCCCATCTCTTTCCTGTTTCCTATTAACTTGACATTTCTTTGACGTTCTGCACTAAATCAGAATAATCTTCCTTCCAAAAGCTTTTTTGCTACTATATGTTATATCCATCTTTCTGTTTCAGCCTACCCTAGTTTCATTTATATCTGGAATCATATTTTTTTTCTAATTTGTAGCTTTAATCAGATTTAAGTATTTTATGTGGGTATTTAGAACCAGACTATATTCTTCTTGTAGCCCAGAAACTAAATTTCCCCGACACTTTGCTGCAATTTTGTGTTAAAACATTTTAATTGGTTGAGTAGTACGCATAAAGGAAGCCTCATTTGTTGGTCTGAGGTTCACTCCAGGAGACTGCATTATAAGCAGAACCTTCACCACCTACTTTTCTGTTCACCAGTAAAACGGTAGTTAGCAACTGTGACCACTAGATGGCACTCGTGTTCTAATTAGGAATGTCATTGAGGCCTTGTCCTAGGGATTTTCTAATTTTTTTAGGGAACTGAAAGGAACGCCCAAGTTAGCAATTGGAAGTATAAGAAGAGTTATATATACAATTTAACATAGTGTGTCTGATAAATACATCAGCAAGTTGTAAAGTGTCAAAATGCTTAATAGGTCATCTTACACTTAGAGGAAAAATAAGAGCTATTAACATTTGTTGAGGGCTAACTGTATACACTAGGCATTGAAGTACATATGCTTTATATGAACTCTGTGTTCCATTTTATCCTAATGGTCTAGTTGAAACTCTCACTCAAATATTCTGTCTCCAATGAGTGTTCTTAACCTTTCACTAAACCAATCTCTATTTTGATTAGCATAAATTAATCAAATCATCACAAAACAAGTTGTTCGTAACCACATGCACAGAGCAGACCTCATATATAGAGAATCCAATTAATGGAAAATAATTAAGCTTGAGTTCATAATAAGATAAAATGCCATATTATACCTATTAGTTGGCATTTTATGGCATGTTTGTATATTCTCAGGGACATGATTCATTCTTGTAACATTTATTAAGAACTTAACTACTTTAAGCATTGTACAGAATTAAATGAGTTTAAATATGAGGCCTCAGCAAAACTTTTTCATATACTTAAAAAGTAGATACTATATATTCTCTTATTCTAGTGTTTTGCCCGAATAACAACCTGATTCCACATGCTAAACAACAATTTGGGAGGAAAATACATAGTTTAACAATAATTGCTGTTTTGTTCAGAAGAGATTACATTGGTGTTTCAAATTTATTTGTCATCAATCCTATTTATATCTGGTTGCTTTCTTTATAAATTAAAAAAAAAATCGCTGTCCTCTCACCATGTTAGGTTTACCAGGGCACATAAAAATAGGGCTGTGTTCTTTCTACCTGCCCCACCAGCAACCATTGTTCATGGTAACTGGAAACACTGAAGGGATTAGGACTGATAATGGAGGAGGCCTCCCTCTGGAATAGCTATCTTGGCTTTGCTTTCCGACAATGGTAAAAACTTGCTTTGTGTCTATGAAATTTCAAGATATAATTTATAAGCTATGCAAGTATAGATACAACAGCAATATTTTATGCTTAAATAGCACCTTTGTTGTAAGGATCCTAAGCCTATTTAATATGGCAACAAAAATTAATCAGTATAGTATAGCTACATGGCACTGCTTTTGTACACCTCTCATTATTTCCTGTGCCACATCATTTATGTGCATACTCAAACTGTATGAAAGGAAGGAATTATACACACTGTGAGCCAGCTTTCTGGGCAGTTGGTGAAGAGGTGTTCCTAAAGAGATAAAAATAAATTACATCAGCAACCAAAGTACAATATAATGTAGCTTTACTATCAAACATTAATTGATTATTAATTATTAGCTCACAAAGTGCTGACAGTCTCATTTTAAGGAAGGAAAAGAAGTCTATGTTGGACACTCCCAGGAGAAGCCAAAAGACTGAACAAGGTCGCATCCTGCTGGCTTAGGCTTGTGCTAAATGATGGTTGCTAGTGAGGTAGCAGATAATGATGAGAACCCAGCAGCAAAAGAAGTAACATCAAAAACCACTGGAAAACAATATGAGAAAAGAAAAAATGACAACATTTGTTGAAAAAATGACAGCAATAAGTGTTCTGTACTTATAGTGAGCCTTCAGAACAATACCACCAACAATGAATGACAAGCCCTAAATGGTAGGAAATATGGTCTTTTACTATGAAAATCAGCGCAATTAAAGTGTAATGATCTGTTAGTATCAGAATAAACTGCATGTTTGACTATAAATTTGAAAATGTTAATAGCAAAGTTATTAAATTAGAGCTTTTTTAACAGATGAATAATGGGAGAATGTTTTAGTTTTCTGACTAAGGAATTAATCTTTTGGTAAGACAAAAAAGAGTCTAATTTCTAGATTCATGGAAAACACACTGGGAAGATTGAGCCTCTTAAAGGTACTTTCCACTCAGGCCACCATCTTCCTTTCCCAGGTGAGCTTTGCCTGCTGGTTTTCGGTGGAATGTGTTCTCCCAGCAAAGTATAGGACACAAATTATTTAAACTGAGCAAACTCAAGCTATCCTATCATCTCCACACCCAGAACAGGATTACATACCTTCCCTTTCTGTTTCATTTTCTTTACTTCTCTTTCCATATGATCTGAATTAGAGTTCCAATTTCTCTGATTCTCTTTGACTAATATAAACACAATTTTATCCTACTTTGTCCTCAATTTTATTAATTACTTCAAAATGAAAATATGCTCTCTAAGAAGAAATGAAAAATAAATTTCGTTTTAAAGCCTAAATTGTTGACTTTGATATGTTTTGGTATTAAGTAAAACACGTATGCTTCACTTTTCATTAATTCTTGACTGCATACTATGCTCACAGTTTTGTTTTGTTTTTATTTTTGTTTCTAAATGAAAGCACAAGAGCCATTTTTAATGTTGAGAAAATTAACATGGCTTAAAAAAGTAGGAAGCATTCCTTCTGGTATCTTAGTTGGACTTGCTCACTGAGAGGTCAGAGCTGAATATAGAAGAAAAAGTCAAATACATTGAGCTTGTGTTTCCTCACATAATTAATTTTGAGGTTACTTTCATTGTTTTTATCAAACACTAGTGTTACAATAATTTCCTGTGAAAATAAGTTTCCAAATAAGTGTCTTCAACTCTTAATCAAAAGTACAAACTGGAAACAATTTATTGTTAAAATCTCTGAACAATTTGGATTTTAACAAAAATCTAATTTTTGTCTTCTTAATGTATTTAACATATTTAAAATAACAAATAAATATTTATTTTGTATGTGGGGATTTATTTTTCTTAAGTATTATTTATTGGCCTTAGATTAAGGAAAGAGTTCTGAAATAAATTTTTATTTGCAGTATTCCTAATTTGAGGTTCTTAGTGCCCAGCTACTTGGATAGGTGTATTTAAATTTAGATTTTTTGTCTCTTTATATGGTAAATTAATATGATAATTAATACATATTATCATTTTTAGTTTACATATTTCTTCAATAAACATTTGTACTAGCAGTTGTGTGATACTGCATCATATATCATGCTGTATCATCATTACTGTCAAGGAGTGTACAGAATGTCCAAAGTGCTTTATTTGAGATATTCCCAGGATTATGTAAAAAGTTTGGGGAAAATTCCTCTCTATGCATTGAAGGGAGTTCTTTACCAATGACGTGCACTTGAATTGGCTCAGAAGAATGAGTGGAAGAACTGTCCAGAGCTAATTAAAATATATATGTTTACATCAACATCCACAGCTACATATCTATAGCTATGTCTATGTCTATGTAGATATAGGTATTTATATCAACATCTACATCTATCCAGCCCTGTGATAGTAGCACAGTGTACTGTCACAAATCTAGGGAAATTCAGGAAATTTATGTTCATGAAAGTTAAAAATAATGAATATGAGTAGATTCTGCATTGAGAGAAGGTGATATTGGAGTAGGAAGCAGCTCAGTTAAGACATATATCATCTGAAGGAACTAGAATTATAAAGTTTTAATCAGGAGGAGGTAATTCTATCAATGAATAAACTTGAAGAAGATAAATCAGTAAGGAGGCTTATAACATTCGTTGATGAAAGAAGCCATCAATGATGAAAGAACAAAATAAGACTGTGGCAGGCCAGTTGATTTCAGACCCTTTTTTGATGAGCCATCAGAGGGACTTGTGGACTAATTGGCATTGGCATGCAGGCAGGTGACACAAGGTCACTCTGCATTAACTCTGCTAGGACAGAAGGACTAGATATACCACAGTGAACAAAATACACAAGAAATGGACTTCACTCTCCCATATTTTAATTTTTTGTCAGATATAAACAAGTAAACAAGATATTATACTGAATCTATTATACTGAATTCCGTTCCAAAAGAATGGAATTCTAATTGCTCAAAATTTGTAGGTTTAGCTGAAATGTAGTATTTAAGGGATATATTTAGGGATATATGTGAGTTTAGTTTTGGAAATAGTGACAAGATTCATTTGTGTCATACTTCAGGAAGTTGTGTTGAACAATATTGACTACTGTATTTACAGGTCATATATCTTGTTTTGAAAGTAAGCAGGTACAATTGATGCATGGAATAAATGGATGTACTGTTGAAAATGGTGAGAAAAGGTCAGGAATGACAGTGAAACTTTGCAGAAAAACAACAGTTTAGAGTCATAGGAAATAAAAACCAATACTAAACACCAATAAGGCAATAATGCGCATGTTGGAGGAGAATCATATAAAAAGATGTTAAGGAAGCCAAAGCTAGAGAGAATTTCAAGAAAAGGGGTAAATGTAAATATATCGTTCAAAAGAAAGAAAGAAAATCAGAATGCAAAACTGAGTTTTGATTTGTCTTTAAGAGCATGTACAAGTGTGTTGCAGTTATGAAAAATTTCCCCAAAGCAATGGATAACATGAAAAGATTATCAAAATTCAAATACATTTGTTTTCATGAAATAGAACATTGAGAAACTGAAAACGTTCCACTTGGTGTAACCTTATTTGGCTGAATTTAACTTGGGGTCAAAAGTACTAATATATCTGAGGATTTTTTTTCCTGAAGAGATATTTTTCAAACATATATCATCTTATCATTCCTGTGAATTAATGTTTCTGTTGTTGTTAGAAAGATTAGATTTTAAGAATTCAATTTCTGGGGATTAATCCATATATAAAACATATAGAGATATTTTGTGTGTGTATACATATGTATTTGTGTCATTTTACATTTTGAAAATCATTTGTTATTAAAACAAAAAGTACACTGTGATACAGAGGCACCATGTGTATCATTTCTTATTAACACACATTTGCCAACTCCCAATTGAGACAATCTAGGCAAAGGGAAACTTACTCATTTAGACTGGTCCCAATTAAAGTGATTCTTCTTAAATAATGCCCAGTTAAAATTAGTCATACCTAACATCTCTATTTCTTTATTAATAACCCAAGTGAATGTAACTAAAATATGCTGTGATATTCTTAATTGTAAAATATTGTCCAATATATGCTCATTGTCACTAATGATGAGTTATAAGTAATACAATCTTAAAACTCAAATCACTGTTCCTAGTAAAACAGGGTATCATATCTAATTTTCCTCTAACAACAACAAAAAAAAAAAGCAAAAGAATTCTCTGTGCAATCTATCCCATTCACTTAGAAATAATTTACATCTATGTGAAACAGTAAAATACCAACAAAAATATATTTCAGGTTGATTTTGGAACCTGCAGAACAAATTAAAATATATGTTAGCTATTTTTATTTAAAAATGGCAAATCAAAACCATCTTTTAGCATACATTTT
This sequence comes from Anoura caudifer, assembly GCA_004027475.1. Taxonomy (NCBI): domain Eukaryota; kingdom Metazoa; phylum Chordata; class Mammalia; order Chiroptera; family Phyllostomidae; genus Anoura; species Anoura caudifer. The sequence continues at coordinate 1,408 of PVKU01008921.1, read as the reverse complement.
TTACCCCCAAAATAAAATTGTTTTTCATTGTTTTCAGAAAAAATATGTTTTTTTTTCTGAAAATATAGCAGATATCTCTCCATACCAATGAATGGACTGGCGTGATTCTTCATTATTATCTTATAATGAAAATACAAAATTATTTTTACAACTTCCTTTGAATTTGTTGTAAGTTAATTTGGTAAGTGCATCTTTCTAATTTTCTTGCATTTTCTGGAGATTAGTGTTTAAATTTGGTCTTCTAAATTTTTTTTTGGAAGACATACTATATAAAAAGCTACGCAGAATACATATTTTTATTTTGGTTTATGCTTGTAGACATGAATTGAATTAACTTGGGAACAGCTGATAATAAGATTATTAGCATGTAGAAAGTGTACAGTTAATAGAAGCAGAACTAGAGGCAATTAGTGGAATTAGGTGTTTTTTTCTACCGAGAAACAGTATCCTAAATACTAACTGTTTATGCCAGTCCAATCACTGCAAATATCACTAATAGCATCATTAAATCTATGTAACGCTACATTATAAGCACTATATAGACTTACTGATTTGGTATTAGATTGGCACAGTGATCAGCTTGTTAATATTCTTCATGACTATATATACACTGGGGAAAGTTGGTTTAACAGCAAGATTTAGCTGAATATATTTTTGAAAGATAAAAACATGCTTAATCTGCCGTAGGTACAGGGCCTGTATATCATACTCTTAAAATTACTCAATAACTTTTATATATTTTAATTCATTTATGTAGTGATTTTTTATTAATAAAGCTCATGAAACTGTCATGAAATAAAAGTGCTGTGCCCTAAAGACTAAAAAAGAAGAAATAGAGTAGAAGAACTGTTAGTAGTAATTATTACTTTTTTTATTTTAAATGTTCATTATTTTACTTTTTATGCTTCATATTATCGAATGGGTTGGGCATGAATGTAGCTTTGAGGGTAGGGGCAGTGGACTTCTGATCTTTCTTGTGGTTTATTTCTACAGAAGAGACAAGTTGTCTATCTGACATATGAAATGAGGTATGGTAAGCCACATACTTCCTTCAGTTCTGTTTGCAATGTGTGCTTTTTATCTCTCCCTTTTATTCACCCTCATTTTTCTTTCTTCGTCATCTCCTGTTTTTTAATTCTTTATCAAAGACATATAAAAAAGTCCCCAAAAAAACACAATATCCTCTCTATTCTGAACATATATTTATTTATTCTAGCATATTTTTTTAGGACTTAGATGCTCAAACTCTGTGGACTTCGTACCACTTAGCACTCAAAGTATATATAGTCCAAAAGAATTTTTGTTGTTATTTTGATTATATTTATTGATATTCATGATATAAGAAATTGAAAATGAGAAGGGGTTGATAGTCACCAGAGGGGAGAGGGGAGGGAATTTCAGGGGTAAA
>PVKU01008920.1:0-67868 GCA_004027475.1 Anoura caudifer | reverse complement strand
GTGAAATGAAGAAAAATGCACAGGGAACCAATAGAGATGGGAGGAAAACTGGGACTCAGATCAGTGGAGTGGACCAGAAGGAAGAAAGAAACAACCAAACAGAAAAGAAGGAAGAAACAAGAATTCAAAAAAATGAGGAGAGGCTTAGGAACCTCCAGGACATCTTTAAACATCCCAACATCCGAATTATAGGGGTACCAGAAGGGGAAGAGGAAGAGCAACAAGTGGAAAACTTATTTGAACAAATAGTAAAGGAGAACTTCCCCAATCTGGCAAAGGAAATAGACTTCCAGGAAGTCCAGGAAGATCAGAGAGTCCCAAAGAAGATGGACCCAAGGAGGAACACACCAAGGCACATCATCATTACATTAGCCAAGATTAAAATGAAGGAGAGAATTCTAGAAGCAGCAAGGGATAAAGGCACAGTCACCTACAAAGGAGTTCCCATCAAACTGTCAGCTGATTTCTCAAAAGAGACCTTACAGGCGAGAAGGGGCTGGAAAGAAGTATTCTAAGTCATGAAAGGCAAGGACCTACATCCAAGATTGCTCTATCCAGCAAAGCTTTCATTTAGAATGGAAGGGCAGATAAAGTGCTTCTCAGATAAGGTCAAGTTAAAGGAGTTCATCATCACCAAGCTCTTATTTTATGAAATGTTAAAGGGACTTATCTAAGAAAAAGAAGATAAAAAATAGGATAGTAAAAAGACAGCAAACTCATAGATATTAACAACCACAGCTAAAGCAAAAGCAAACTAAGCCAACAGCTAGAACAGGAGCAGAAATACAGAAATGGAGATCACATGGAGGGTTAGCAACAGGGGAATGGGAAGAGGAGAGAGGGGGAAAAGGTACAGAGAATAAGTAGCATAGATGGTTGGTAGAAAATAGACAGGGGGAGGGCAAGAATAATGTGGGAAATGTAGAAGCTAAAGAACTTATGACACATGGACATGAACTAAAGGAGGGGAATGTGGGTGGGAGGGGGTGTGCAGGGTGGAGGAGAATGATGAAAAATGGGACAATTGTAATAGCATAATCAATAAAATATATTTTTTTAAAAAATAAAACACTAGCCCTGGCTGGAGTGGCTCAGTGGATTGAGCGCTGGCCTGTGAACCATAGGGTCACTGGTTCAATTCCCAGTCAGGGCACATGTCTGGGTGGCAGGACAGGTCCTTAGTGGGGGGGGGGCATGTGACAGGAAACCACACATTGATGTGTTTCTCCCTCTCTTTTTCCTTCTCTTCTCCTCTCTCTAAAAATAAATAATAATAATAAAAAGAATAAAATACTAATACCTGCTACAACCTGGATGACCAGTGAGGACCAGTGAAAATATGCTAAGTGAAAGAAGCCAGTCACAGAAAGTCACCTATCCCATAATTCCCTTTTTACAAAATGTTTGAAGTAGGCAAATTTATAGGAAGAACAGGAAGCAGATGAGGGGCTGCCTGGGGCTGGGAGCGGGAGGATGAGCAGTGATTACTTAATAGGCCTTAATAGAGCAATGAAAAAGTTTCGGGGCTAGATGGGGGTGGTGGTTGCACAATATTGTGATGTACCACCCACCATTGAATCCTTCTTTCACGGCTGCCACTCTTCTCAAGGTGCTCCTTTGACCCTCGATTTCTCAGTCTCAGCACTGTTGACATTTTGGGCCACATAGCTTTTTGTTGTGGGGGTCATCCCTGTTCACTGTAGGATGTTGAACAGCATTCTTGACTTCTACCTAATGGATGTCAACAGGACCCCCAGTTGTGACAGCCAGCTATGTCTCCTGATAGTGCCAGATGCTGTTTGGAGGGGCAAAATCTCTGCTGGATGAGAACCACTAGCTTCACGGAAAATGATCTCACTGCTTCCCTACTGTGGCACACACAGCCATGCACCCCGAATACTCCCTTTGGTGCCCTACCTTTCCTAGTAGTAGGTTGAGGCCACGTGACAAGTTCTAACCAATGAACTGCAGGTAGAAGCTTTGTGCTTTAGTTCCATGCTGAGGCAGTGAAACACCCATGTAAGATTCCCTAGTCTCTCCCTTCTCCTGTCGATGACCAATGTGGCCAGGTGTTCCACGTGTCAAATCAACAGAATGGAAACAGTTTTCACCGGCTGAGTCCCTGAGTCACTGTGTGGAGCAGAGTCCTCACCAAGAGGTGATGGACATACGGGGCTCTCAAGAAGCTAACTCTGTGCATCAAGCTGTTGGAGAGCTGTCTGCAACTATGTCATAGCCTAGCCTATCCTGACTAATACACGTACCTTAGAAAAACTCCTCTTCCTCCTTCAGAACCCAACCTAAAATTTGTCTTCTCAGAGAAATGATTTTTCTAATCCTCTAGAAAAAGTTACTCTCTCTTCCTTTTGTATTCTATAGCTTAGAGATACTTCTAGCACTACTCTTATCACAAGTATGTGCATCATTTAAGAGTCCCAACCTGTCCACACCCTCATCACTGATAACCTTGTGGAAGAGGTGTGCTTATGTTAGATAGTTAATTATTAGTACTATGTAACCTTACTTCATCAGCCCATAGCTCATCAGAATGAAAATAGACCTTTGACCCTAGCTGGACCAACCCATTGGTTGGTTCAGAAACACGGAAACACTGGTCAGTCTGTATCAAATGCTGGAAGTGAGAGCAGTCATGGATAGTTGGGGCTGGAATGGGCACTTGCACCTGTTGGGTGCTGAACCAGAGAAAACTATGCTGCAAAAAAAGAAATAATGAAACAGGTGTACAGAGAGATACAAAGATTAGATGTCATATGGTCCTAGGGAGACAGAGAAAGTGACATCTAATTCTGATCTTCCAGGTTCTCATTCTGATCCCTTCCAAAGATGGCCTCATCTTGCTATGAACTCATAAGTTTGTAGAGGGTTTTGTTTCCTACAAACAAGAAATCTTGATTAAGACAATAATGATTATTTCTGGAGTAGGTTGCATAGCTTTTATTTATGTCTGCTTGGGAATCTTTTCCATCCCCATTTCTCTGGACTCTTGACCATATATATTGGGTGCATTCCCTAAACCTGTTCTATCAAAGAACTCCACACTATTATCATGATGGGGTAAAGGAGGTCATAGGACCAAAATGGGGCCAATCAAAGCTCTTCCTTCCCTTGGATTCATATACTGATGCTTGAAAGAAGATTCTTTCTTTTCCACATGAATCAAGGAGCTATTTGAAGATGCTGGAGGTCAGAGATAATAATCGAGAGGCAAATGGAGGACAGAGAGGAAGAAGAGAAGAGAAGAAAAGAAAAGGGGGCGATGAATCCTGAATTCAGTTCTAGGTCCTAATTCCTACCTTCCTTCTTTCCATTTTGTAAGGCACCCTGCTCTCCTTTTGAGGTATCTAAACAGTTGAATCCCTTTTGGGGACTTAAGCTGGTGGGATCTGCTTTTCTATCAATTTCTTGTTCATCTTCGTCTGCCCAACACACTTTCAGTGTCTTGAAGACAGGGACCAAGTCCCATTCATCTGTACAACCCAAGGGTCCTGCACATAGGAGTTGCTAATTAATGCTACCAAATGAAATATTTAGAACCATGGTGACACGCAGCATTCCGTGCATCAGGTCACCTCATCATTGTCGTGAAAGCATCTTTGACATCATAATGAAAGCTGCAGTCTTCAGTGTTTCAGAGAGGGTGGCCTTGAACCAAACAGGTATGTCTTTGAATCCCAGATTCTCAGCCTTAGGTAAGTGATGCAGCCTCTCCGAGTCTCAGTTTCCTCATCTGTGAAAAGGAGATATTAACAATACCTATCCCATAAGACTGTTGTGAAAATAAAATTATAAGATAAATGCAAAGTGCTCTGGACAGTGTCTTACACATTGTGCTCAATACCATTAGATTATTATTATTGTTACTATCTGATTATTTTTAAATCATTTAAAAATATTCTGGTTCTTTCCGTTTTCAAGATCTTAACCTGAGCTCCAGGGAGAGCTTGGGCCACCAAAGAGCTTGGGCCTCTGCAGATTCTGAGGGAGGAGAGGATCTCAAAGGCTCTTGTCCAGTTCTCTAAGGGCGTTCAAGATCTGAAAGACCTTCAAGGTCACTAGTGACTCCCCAAACATACGTCTGTATCTGGTCCAGCTATTCCCCTTCTGGGTATATGCCTGAAAGAACTGAAATCAGGAACCCAATCAGGTATTTGCACACAAATGTTCAACAGCAGCATTACTCACAATAGCCAAAAGGTGGAAACAATCCAAATGTCCCTGGGTGGATGAATGGATAAACAAAATGTAGTGTTTACAGCAGAATGTGTACAATGGTATTTACATACAGACAAAGGAAATTCCAGTACCTGCTAAGACTGGGATGAACCTTGAAAACATCATGCTAGGTGAAATTTGTTAGTGACAAAGGGACAAATATTATCAAATCCATAGAGACAAGGTAGAAGATTGGTGATTGCCAGGCGCTGGTGGGAAGGGACATGGAAAGCCAATGTTTCATAAGGACGGAGTTTCATTGGGATGATGAGAAAGTTCTGGAAATGTTGCCAGTTCGGTGACTGGCAACGGCTGCCCAACAATCTGAATGTACTTAATATGCCTGAACCGAACACTGAAAAATAATTAAAATGGTAAGTTTTACATTATGAATATTTTGCTACAATTTTTTAAAGTGAAAAACAAAAACACTCCTCCCGTACATCTGTGGTCCTCTGAACTTCCCAGACCAAATGCTGGCTTGTCAGTCCCAGGCCTGTGGATCACCCAGCGTGTGGAGTGGAGGAAAGGAGCCAAACACAGCTGCCTCCCCGGCTGGCCCGACGGAACCCTGTCTTCCAAGAGCAGTTCGGGTTCAGCCAAGCCCCAAACACATTTCGCCTACAGCACTCCAACCTGGCCGTAATGAAATTACATGTGTGTGCTCACAGGGAAGGGGAGCGGGAATGGTTTTAATTTATTTATGCTCAGCAACTCAGAATGCAATAGGGCAGTGGCTATCTGATATGGGAGGCATCCCTCGAGGCCTCTACATAGGCTTGGTCCTCTGTGGGTAACAGGAAACCAAGGTTAGCTCGGACTAGCCTGACTTGAAAGTCTAGGTGGAGAAGGGGGCCTCCCGAGGGAATGCATTCCCCCAGCCACACAGGCGTGAAATAGGCCCTGGTTCCTGGGACCCAGCAGCTGCCCACCGAATTCAGAAACTCATACTTATTTTGCCAACTCTCAGCAGCACTGCGGTGAGGAGTCATTCAGGAAGAGAGAAAGAACTTGATCAAGAACCTACGAGGCGCACCCTGGCAGCGTGGCTGGGCGGGTTAGTGCATCCTCCCATACACCAAAAGGTTGTAGTTTGATCTCCAGTTGGGGTGCGTATGAGAAACAACTGATGTTTCTCTCCCTCTATTTCTCCCTCCCTTCACACGTCTCTAAGAAATAAATAAATATAATCTTTAAAAAAATAAAATCAATAAAAATATTTTAATTAAAAAAAAAAATAACCTGTTAGCTATGCCCTCCTTGTCCCTCTCTCTTTCTCTCTCTCTCCGCAGCACGCCCAAATCTTTCTACCTCTCCTTCCTCCAGGCATATTCTCTCTTCCTTTCTTTTCCCTAAGTTCCAAGGGCCCTTCTTTTGCCTCTATAACTTGTTGCTTGAGCCCACGCAGCCCAGCTGGCTCACTTCGTCCACGACTTACTTCTACCTCTGTGACTAAATAAACTTTCGCATGAATTTGGCACGGGGTGGGTAGGTGGAGCTTCTAGGATGCCTGGGGCTTTGTAGATGGTCTTTCCATCCAACGCCGTTTTTTTTTTATGAGGAAACCAGGCTCTGAGAAGTAAATTGATTGGATTAAGATATTACGTGGAGCAACTGGGTTTGAACTCAGATGCCAGCATCTACATTCTTTTGGTTTAACTACCTGTTGTAGTTATTACGGCTGTGTAACAAATTGCCCCGAAACTTGTGATACAAAGCAATGACCACTTTGTTATGCTCACAGACTCTAGAAAGTCAGGAGTTTAGAAAAGATAGGGTGAGTATTATGAGTTGAATGGTGCCCACCCACCCCCACAAAAAATATGTTGAGGTCCTAACCCTCAGTGTCTCAGAGTGTGACCTGATTTGCTAACGAGGTTAGAGTGAGGTCCTTAGGGACACCAAATCAATGTGACTGGTGTCTTTATAAAAAGAACAGAGACATGCCCAGAGAAAAGACACATGAAGACACCAGCAATGAGGCCACGTGAGATGCAAGACTTGAGTGACGCACTTACAACAGAAGGAGCGCCAGGGATTCCTGACAAACCACCAGACGCTGGATGACGTGAGGGAGGATTCTTCCCCCACAGGTCTCAGAGGGAGCCGGGCCCTGCCAACACCTTGATCTTGGACTTCAGGCCTCCAGAACTGTGGGACAATGAAGCTCTGTTGGTTTAAGCCACCTTGGTCATGGCAGCTTTAGGAATCTAACCCAGGCTCCAACAGAGGTCAAGGGCAAACTGAGGATTAGGGTGCCAGGTCTTCATACCCCCTTCATCCAACCCCTGCCCTCCTTTAATCTGCTTTACATCTGGGTTTAGGCACATGATTTTATTTGAACAGGAATTTCCATAGTTGCAAAAGCACTTCCATTTTACGAGACAGGGGCTGAAAACTGAGGTCCAGGGAGAAGCAGAGCTTGCCCAAGGGCACCCAGTGACTCAGCCGCCGTCCTAAGACAAGAACACAAGGTTTCTGGCTGCCATTCCCATTTCCTGTCCTCCCTCCACTCCTTGGGGTAAAGGCCCGCGGCCGAGGCCAGAGAAGGGGAACACGCGCCGCCCCACGTGTTCTTCATGGAGGGCACCATTTTGCGTGGCTCCACTTCAAAGCTTCTCGTCCCCGATCTGGCCCCCCTTTTTGTCACCGTTCCTAGAGTAAAAGAAGGTGCCCTCATTGCATCAAGCGCCCGAGCTCCAAGGCCAACGGGCACGAGGTCTGTGCCGCCCCTCCCAACAGTGACCTTCTGGAACGCCCTTTCCGCAGAGGGGACTGCGGGTGGAAGCTGCCAGGGGAGGCCCGGGGCACAGGGTTAGGCCCTGATAACCCGAGATCAAAGCAGCCTGTCAGCAGTCTCAGCTGAGAGGCAGCCAAGACAAGCGTCGCGCAGCTTTATCTCCCCGCTGGCCCACCAGCGGGGGCGGGGAGCACTCCACGGTTCCCGGAAACTATTTCTGGATGGGCGGGCGATGGGCAGGAGCGAGCCTCGCGGTGCCTCCGCTCATTCCAGGCCGGCGCAGGGCCTTCTCCTGCCCTCTCTCAAGCCACCCGTGGTTTCCTCTGGCTCACGTGTTCGTGTTTTCCTGCCCTTTCATCCACGATTTTCCATTTTCGTCTTAACATGTGCACACACAATGAAGAGCGTTCTTCTGTTCCCTGACACACTGCCATCGGGCTCGCCCTTTCTGTTTCACACGCAGGACCGGGAGACCAGGGCGGCTGCCCTTCTTACCGCCCTGCCAGCACATACTCACACAGCTGCCTCCTCTCAGCCCGGGCTCTTCCAGTCTCGCAGACATCTAGGTTTCTCCCACCCTCCCTCATGCACAAATGTTTGTGCATGCACACACATACATACACACACATACTCACACCTGCCCCGGTTGCCATCTCCAAACTCAAACAAGAATCCAGAGACAGCTGCCAATTAAAACAATAAAAACTCCTCTTTCCTTTTAGTTATTATGAATTCCAGGACCGTTTCCACCAGCTGATGCCCGGACATTTTTCTTTTCCTGCAAGGTGCTGAGCCCCTCCCTGTCCGCAGCTAAAGGAAAAGCCAGCCGCAGCTCTAGCTTCAGCCAATGACTTCTGTCGGCTGGGCAGCCCACAGCCGGCCGGTGCAAACACTTCAACTGTAGCCAGGTTATCTCCACACTCTTGCAAGAGATTCCAGAACCTTCCATGCACCAGAAGTTTGAATCTCCCTCTCTGCCCTTAAACTCACAGGTGATCTCTTCAAGAACAGAGGGGGACAGGGACATCGATACACCTGCTCTTTCTGCCTTCGTCACCTGTAGGCTTCAGACTTTCCGCAGAGGAGCAGGACTGGCAGGGACGAGATGGAGCGGGTGGGGAAGATGCTTCAGGGAGCCACACTGTTGCCCAGAGGCAAAGGGAAAGAGAAGAGTATTTACAGAGCCCCACTGTGTGCTGGGTACCCACTTTCTACTGTGCTGGGAGATGTCTCAGAGGGGCTGTGGGTCACACCCCAAGCACAGAACCAGGTGCACATGAGCACTCAGTGCCTCGCCATGCACTTCTCCCTTTGAACCACCCTCAGACACCCTGCCACAGAGAGCCCTGGATCATACATGAGGAGAAGGTAGCTCAGAGGGGCTTGGTGACAGCCACCTGATCGCAGCCTGCAAATGCCAGAGCCAGTCACTGCCTCCCCAGTCTTCCTGCCGGGATATTCAGTCCAACCAATAAAACTTTGACTTCTGAAATGGCAAGTTTTATAGGTCAAAAAAGGGACAAATATACTGGCAAGATCATAGTGAATGTGTCCAGATCCCAGTTCTGATTTGTGGGGAAGAGGTTTTTCGTCACACCAACGAGCAATTCTCCAGACACCAGCTGGGTGTCCTACAATATAATTCTTCTACCATCTGCCCAGAGCTTGCACCAGATCCCACAGGTGAGGGGCTCAGTCCCACAAGACTGCTCCCCCACCTGTGCTTCTGACGGGCAAGCCACAAATCGGGGGTTCTAATGACCCCCTCCAACTCAGGATGCCAATTTCAAGTCCAGGTTGTTACATGTGCATCTAACAGACTGGCTATAAATCAGAGATTCCCATGACCCCATCCTTTGGGTTCAATCAATTTGCTAGAGTGTCTCACAGAATTCAGGCAATCCATTTATTACCAGCTTTTTATAAAACAATGTATCTCAGGGACAGCCAGAAGGAAGATGTGCACAGGGCCAGGTATGGGAAAGGGGACGCAGAGCTTCCAGGCCCTCTCCAGATGTGCCACCGTCCTCAAATCTCCACGTGTTCACCGACTCCGAAGCTCGCCAAACCTTCTCCTTTTGGGTTTTAATGGAGACTTCATTACACAGACAGAGCTGATTAAATCATTGGCCACTGATGATTCATCTTAATCTCCAGCCTCTATCCCCTCCCCGGAGGCCTTGAAAGTGGAACTCCAAGTTCCAGCCCTTGAATCACATGGTTGGCTCTCTTGGCAATCAGCCCCCATCCTCAGGTACTTCCAAAAGTCACCTCCTTCACATAACACAAGACACCTTCCTGGCTCTCATCACTTAGGAAATGCCAAGGGTTTCAGGGGCTCGTGCCAGCACCAGGGATGAAGCCCAAGTGTATATTTCTAATCATAAATCACAACATCACAGCCCCGTGGGCCCACCTTGTCTCCCCAGGCCCTCGTTCTCACTGGTGGTATGTAGCTCTCCTCTCCAAGGCCTGACTCAGAACTTTGGGAAAGCAATAACTTGTGTAACTCAAAAGTCCAGGAGTGGACTCTTGCCTCTGTTAAAGCTGGATCCATATATTCAGACAACACCATGGAGACTCTCACTCCCCACCTCCCATTTAGGTGACTGTTTCCATTACAGGCTCTCCCCTCCCAGTGGCAAAGAAGACCCTTGAAACCTCTGAGTCAGCAGGCCAGCCATCTAGCAATCCTAAGCAAAAAGGTTTCACATTTCTTAACCGTCCTACTAACAGTCTCTAGGCCATCCATACACCAAACCCAATGGCCAGGAGTCTGGATGCTTGGATTGGTCAGGACTTGGTCATGCGCCCACCCCAGGCCACACAGCTTTATCACACGGGCACAGAGCAAAGGAGGAAGAGTTTCCAAAGGGGAAACAAGGATGAGTTACACATAAGGGGCGGGGGGGGTGGGGGGGCGGCACGGAGCTGAGCAGGAAAATTACAGATGGCTCAGTCCCCTAGCAGCCTAGTTAAGTGCTCCGGGCCACACATACCTGTGTCTGAAGCCTGTCTCCACCACTTGCGAGGCCTTGGGCAAATGGTGATCTCACCGAATATCAGTTTTCTCATCTGCAAAGTGGATGGAAAACTAGTATCAGCTTGCAGATATATGAAGGTTAGAAAGAATGCAAACATAATAGGCCGTCAGTTGCATTGAAGGTGATTAGTACGGTATTGTTACTTTCAAAAACTCTCAATTCTCAACACCCGTCAAAATCCTCATCCCTGGCTTCCAGGGGGATCTTCTGTCTTTCTCCTATCTCCTTCTCATTTATGTTGCTTTGCCTTTTTTGTTGCATAGATTAAATACAAACACACACACACACACACACACACACACACACACACACACACACACACAGAGTCAAGCCCTCCAAAAATGAGTCACATAGAATAGAGGAGGAAGAGCGAAGAGTTGAGGAATTCATTTATATTTAACTTAAGCAACCAGAGACTAGCGTAGTGGAAAATATGTAAAAGGCTTGAAGAAAGAAGGAGGATATTAAAATCGTCAGTTTTCCAATCGTATCGAGACATCTCTTTCAGCCCTAATGACAGGACACACCGCGCATCTGTCAAAGCTGTGCTGTCTCCAAGCAAAACCCAAATAAATTGAGTTTCTGCTCAGTGACAGCAAGCAGGAGCTGAGGTTTCTATCGGCTTTGTTCCAGTCTTTTTTTTTTTTTTCTTTTCTTTTTCTCTCCAAGGCATTTTGTTTTTGTTACTGTCTTTGTGGCATTTGCTGCTATTTCTCCCCTTTTGTTCTTTTTTCCATGAGAGTGGGCCAGGACTTCAGCCTGCATGTACCAGAAAAGCCCCCCGTAAAGCTTCCAGCATCCCCACGCAGGTCCCAGCCTGCAGGGTCAGGTCTACTGATCAGGCCCTGAGGGTCCGCCCTGGGAACCAACTGTCCCAGCAGGGTCCATTTACACCTCCTTTCCCACATGGCCAGGGCTGAGGAACACTGGGATTTGGCGTCCTCGGTGGCAAGTGGTTGAGCTGACAACTAGCCGGGAATGGACAAAGGGCCGATGAAATCTATGGCCAAGGAGTGAGAGAACGGCACCATTTTAGGGATGTATCTGGGTGCTTCCTTGGGCCTCCAGGGCCTAACTTGGAAGCCAGTCTATGCTGCCTTTTCTTTGTGAGCTGGATCTTGGTATTTCCACTAATATCAGTGGAGCCCCATGGATGGCAGATCAGCAACACCAGGGTGGGGGGCGTGGGGTGGCAGGGTCTTGGCTGGATTTACTGATGAAACTCCTCCATGCTGGTGGCCAGTTCACCTTACCCATGGGCCTCAACGTGTAGCCCTGCTTCCTGCCTTCCAGAGCAGCCCTGAAGACACAGAGAGTAAAACCTGGAGATGCAATGAACACACTGAAATCTCCCATCCTTGAATGCATCAGGCACTTACGAGTGGAAAATCTGCAACCAAGTCAGAGCAGCTTGGATCAACCAGACCCAAGGAAGAGAGAGGGGAGGAACTCGTTAAAATACTTTCCAAGTCAGTGGCTGGAGATAAGCTGGAGAGAGCGACATGGGCCAGATCTGAAAAGCTTTGGACATGGCCCTATGCACACGTGGGAGCCATGGAGCATGACAGTGACGATCAGATTTGCATTTCAGAAGATCGCCAGGGCTGCGGCTGGAAGAATGGATGGAGGGGGCAAGAGTGGAAACAGCTGGCCAGTTAGGAGGCTCCTGCGGAAGTCTGTGTAAGGAGGGAGGTGATTGGAGCCCAGACATCGGGTAGAGAATGAGGACAGACAAGTCAGCAGCTCCGAGAACTACTCAAGAAACAGGATTAGAAAGGCAGACAGTTTCATACGAGAGAGATAAGGGGTGAGCAACTAACCAGGGGCTAAAATGTTCCCCCTGCCTTGAGTTTATGTAACAGGAAGGCTTGTTGAAAGCTCTTTTTAAAAAGTGAGCCCATGGACCTCTCGTGTCTCCGTGGGTCACCGTGCTTCCTCGGCCCTATGTGTCACTGTGCTTCCTCCACAGTCTCTGAAATCAGACTGCCTGGGTGCAGTTGTTTTATTCAGGGTCTTCATTAGAAGCAGGTGGAGACTGGGTGCATTTAATGGTTCTCTCTGATGATCTGCTTAGTAGGTGAGAAGAATTAGGGGAGGACAAACAACAAGTGTTGGGGAAGAGGTAGTAAACAGGGAACGTTTTATACTGTTGGTGGGAATGCAGATTGGTACAGCTGCTGTGGAAAATCGTATGGAGTCTCCTCAAAAATTAAAAATGAAACTGCCTTATGAGCTAGTGATTCCACTTCTAAACATTTATCTGAAGAAACCTGAAATACTAATTTGAAAGAATATGTGCTGAAGCACCTAATGTTCACCAAAGCATTTACAATAGCCACGCTATGGAAGCAGCCCAAATGCCCGACAATAGATGAGTGGACAAAAAAAGCTATGGTACATATATGCAATGGAGTACTACTTGGCTATAAAAAAAAATGAAATCTTGCCATTTGTGGCAACATGAATGGACCTAGGAGGTGATATGCTAAGAAAAATGTTAGTCAGAGAAAGACAGATACCATTTGGCTTCACATATATGTGGAATCTAAAGAACCATACAATAAACAAACAAAACAGAAGCAGACTCATAGACACAGAGAATGGACTGATAGCTGCCAGAGGGGAGGGCCGGGCTGGAGGACTGGGTGATGAAGGTTGAGAAGTGCAGACTGGTAGTTAGAAAACGATCACAAGAATGTAAAATACAGCATAGGAAATACAGTCAATAATCCTGTAGTGAGTATGAATGGTGCCAGGCCGGTACTGGTAAAGGGGGAGCCCTTTAGAAGTATATGATGGCCTAACCACTATGCTGTAGAACTGATACTAATGCAAAATAATATTGAATTTAAACTGCAATTGAAAAAAAATTTAAAAATAAAAATATAAAAACGTTAATAATAAGGGGATGAGATTGTGAAGGGTCCAGAGTGTTTAGGAAGCCAATGTTCTGATCTGAATAAGAAAGGGGAGATCAAAATGCAGCCCATGGCAGTGATGTCAGGGAAGCAAAGCTGAGCTGGACAGACATTGCTCGATGTAGAACAGAGAAAAAACACTTCCAGGATCTCAGAACTTTAATGCTTAATATTGAAGAATCACTCAGTGGTCCTCTGCCCTCCAGTGAAGGGCACACTTATTTGTCAATGTGTCCCCAAATGCCAGCCAATGTGTCCCCAAATGGATGGGACAAGTGGCTAAGGCTGTGCCTGTAACTTTTACCAAATGGATTGTCCTAAGCCAGAGCAGGGTAGGAACAAAAGGAGTCCCTGAGGCTAGTAAGTTCATCCTCCTGGAGTCAACGAGGAGCTCACCACTTAACCCGCCTCACAGAGGAAGCATCTTCATGGACAGAGACCAGCCCTCCCTGTCTCTCCGGGCCTTCCAACCCTGAAACGAGGCAAGTCCCAGGCAAACCAGGAAGAGTGGGCCACTCCAGCTACGGGTCCCTCCCTGATTCCCATCATCATTTTGAACAGTGTTTCTCTGCATGTTCTAGTGATTTCAGAAAACATCTTGACAAGATTGGGGTCAACTTTGTTGGCAAGGAAAGAAGATCAATTTGCTCTATCGCATCCATTTCATCCATCTTTTGCAATGGAGTAGAAACTGGCGTAGCTGTAGTGGGGAGCGTAGGCTCTGAAGTCAGATACCATGGATTTAAATCTTTGCTCTCCTCTATCAGATGGGAGCATTCCTCAGCCTTGCCTCCTGTGTAGGAGGAATGGATGGGAAGTGCTGAATGGGGCTCCTGGTAACTATTCAAAGCCATGAGCTGTTGTTATCAGAACTTCCCTTCTATCCCCAGCTCCTCCCAAGACCTCTTGATCTCCAGACACTTAGAGCTTTTAATCCATTGTCAATTCCACCTTGATGTAGCTCTTTGAGTAGTTGGGTGATCCTTCCCTCTACAGAGCCCCTCAGCTGACCGGGCCCACTTGCAAGGTTCCTCTTTGCAAATTCGTGACTGAGAGGATTTGGAAAACCTTTGACCAAAGTGAGTGAAGTGATTGCATAGGAAAGAAAAGCAATGGAGCCTTTACTAAGAAGGAGTGAGTAGGTTATCTCTAAGGGAAGGGAGTTTTTTAAGATGTTTGTTGACTGAGATAATGGATGTAAAAAGCATGTGAGCAAAACTGCTACCACCATATATTTCCCGTCTGACTATTTCAGGAGCCTCCCTGCTGGTCTACTGCCTCTGCTTTTTTTTTTTAGCCAAGAGTCTATTCACCAGCCCTTAGCCAGAGAGATCTTTTTAAAATCTAAGGTTGTCAAGAACTAGAAACTGCTTGAGGTGCCCATCAGCAGGAGAAAGGACAAACTGTGGTACATCCATACAATGAAATACCACCCCTCGAAAACAAGGAAGAGCATCAACTCTCAGATGCATTATGATGAGTGAATTAAGCCTTACACATACTGTATGATTGATTCCCTTTACACAAAGTTCTGGAATAGGCAAAACGAATCTATGGTGAGAAAAATCTGAATGTTGGTTGCCTAGGGCTGGGGTGGATGTGATGATGATGATGATGATGATGATGATGATGATGACGGTGTTGGTGGTGATATCCCCTATCTTGATAGGGTTTGGGTTGAACAGGCATGTCAAAAATGTATCAAAATTCAAAGAATTAAGATAGGTAAATTTCACCGTGTGTAAATCTTTACTCAAAAATATCCCTAAAAAAATATTGAGCCTAGTAAGTGATATGCAGGCAGAAGTGTTTGTGGATAAGGTAACTGATACTGCAACTTTAAATGCGAGAAACTAATGAGATGAATTGATAAATGGATAGAGAGATAAGTAAGTGAGTAGATGAGTGATAAGGCAAAGAGAACAAAAGAGTTAATATAAAATCCACTCCGTGGGTGTATGGGTGTTCCATACACAGTTTTTCAACTTTTGCATATGTTTTAAATGTTTTCATAATAGAATCTGGGGGAGGGGGTGGAAGGGAGCTCTGTTACTCCTTTTTACAATAGCTTCTCCTTTTAGTCAGATGCAAAGCCAAAGCTCTTGCAAGGTCTGCAGGCCCTGGAATCCTCTCCACTTCCAACTCCCTGCCCCCACTCCCACCACCAGGGGCTGGTGTCCTTTTCAACAGTGTTGAAAGGCTCCCTACCTTATTTTTCCAGCCTCAGCAGCCTCCTCACCCTTCCTCAAACACACCCACCCAGTTCTGGCCTTGGAGCCTCTGCAGTGCTGTTCCCTCTGCCTAGAACACTGTTCCCCCAATTGCACAAGCCAGAGCCCCTGACTGTTTCAGGTCTCCGCCCCCACGTCACCTCCTGACCACTCTCTGTGACACGGTGCTGCCTTCCTCCCGTCACTCTCCCCCGTTGCCTGTTTCAGATGCCACGGTTCTCCATGCGTGAATATTGGATCACAGCTGACACGTCTTCATTGGTCCGTTGCCTGTCTCCTGTCACAGCAAAGTAGGCCCTTTGCTTGGCCAACACCGAGAATGGCACCTGGAAGGCACAGCACTCCACCGGCACTAGTTTAATAAACACGTGACTGAATGCGTGAGCACCAGTACTGAGAGCTAATCTTTACTGAGCACTGGCATTGTGCTAAACCATTTACTTCCCATTGTCTCATTTAGTCCTCACGCCAGGCCTACCGTCCTTTTTTGAAAAAAAGATTTTGTTTACTTTTACAGAGAGGGGAAGGGAGGAGAAAGAGAAGGGGAGAAACATCCATCAGTTGCCTCTTGAACACCCCCAACCGGGGACCTGGCCTGCAACCAAGGCATGTGCCCTGACTGGGAATTGAACCAGCGACCTTTCGCTCTGCAGGACAATGCCCAGTCCGCTGAGCCACACCAGTCAGGGCCCTACTGCCATTTTACAGTTGAAAAAGATTAAGCGATTGATCCAAAGAACAGTGTCAGGACTGAGAGAATCACACCCAGTCCAACCCCAGTGCTTCTGGCTCCCAAACCCAGAACCTCTCCACCTCATCACAGGGCAGGGAGGGTCTAGGAAGAGACAGATAGGAAGAAAAACCTGTCACTGTGTCACAGGGCTGCCTCCACTGCAGGCACAAAAACCCACATGCCAGCAGACCTGGGGTCATCAGGCTTTCAATGATCAAACTTCCAATGACACTGGGTGTCCCTGTCCCCAGTCCACAGGGGTCAAATGGGATGACCAGCACTACTGGGCTCCCAACTGATTAGCTCCTCTACTTCATGCTCTGTCTTAATAAACCACCTTTCAGTTGCAAAGATGACCTTGCACCCCCACCATGGAGCACCTTTCCTATACATTTCCCCTTATACACAGGTTGTATCAATCAACCTTAACAATATTCTTCTAAGTGCTCAAAAATGTTACTTTTCTCCATGATTAACTATTCGTAGATGATCTGTCAGTGAGTTGGGTATTCAGGAAATGAGGGGCACTTCACCTGATGCCACATATAGGTACTGAGGACCTACTATGTGCCAGGCATTGTATCACACACTAGAGGACAAGGAGGTGGGAAGGGCACTATGTTCCCTGCCACTTACTGTGTGACCTTGACCAGCTTACGTGGACCCTCTGAACCTTCGCTGACCCATCTGAAAAGTAGAGATAATTATATAACACAGATAAAAGGGTCTGACACAGTGACCAGGACACACCAAGCCAGGGAAAGATGGTAGATCCATGACATTTCTGTCCCCTACTACCTCACACCTCGGAGGGATGCTGAGACATGCTTCGGTAATTCTGACCGCTAGGCAGACTGGGTCAAGTGCTCTGAGATGAAGAACTGACTGAAGACTATTTAATTCTGTGCCTAAGGATATTCACACAAAGGAGGTATTTTTGTCCCCCCATTACAGAAAAGACAACAAAGTCCAGAGAGAACGAGTAACTTGGCCCGTATAGTGCAGTTCCTAAGTTTTAGAAGCCTCCTAGGTCTTGTCGTATCTTATGGTAGAGAAAGATGACTTTCAAATGAGTAAATCCAAGAAGACTGCTTGGAGGAGACGGTTATTTTAAGAGTCTATCATCACAGTATGAACAGTTTTTTCTCTGATACTAAACTTGACATCCCACTGGGAACCTGCCTCTTGGATTTCACAACCCAGAGCTTTGCCACTCTCCTTCCTGGCTTTGGCTTTAGCTAAAGTGGACATCAGCAAAGATTCCCATCCTCTGAACACAAGCAAAACATTCAGATATACAAGGACCTCCCCCCCAACCCACCCATCCCTGTTCCCCCACCATCCCCACACCTAAAAAGATTTGAGAAAGACTCTGAAAACTCCCCCACCCACTGGTTAGTTATGTCAGGCTTACATTTTGTCACTTGGTGACAGGTTGCTTTTCTTTTCTTTTTTTTTATTAAGAGGGAAATCCAGCAACTATGAAGACATTGTCTTCAGGACAGATACTTCACCATGCTAATGCATACGTTCTGGGTGTTTACAATTACCTGTTTGCTTGAAAAGGATTTCTTCTCTCCCTCCCATGGCTCCCAGTTGTGTATACGGTGAAAAGGATAGGGCTGGGCGTGTAAGACTTTCTTTCCCCCTCGGCTGTGTTTATCCACCCAAGAAAATATTTTAAGTGCTTTGTTTCCATTATGCTATTCTGAGCCCATTACTCGGTGGGGTGATTAAAGATTGCTTTTGGCAAGAGAAGAGAAGACAAGTGTTTGTTACTTCCATGACTGTTAGCCTTTCCCAGGCAGCCTTCAAAGGGAAAAACATAAACACGTGGCATACAAAATACATATCGGCTTGGTAATGGGAGCCCTGGAGAATGTCTGGCCCTTCACCTTTGCCTGGGATCTGAGTAGCTGGGATGGGAGGCACAAAGAGAGCTCCTTCTAGAGCATCTTCAAGGCTACCGACTTCTCGGGGTTCTTCTACTTTCCTCCTCGCCTGTCTGTTCCCTGATCCTTTTTCTGTTGTTCCCACCCGCTTCTTCTTGAGAACTTCCCTACCCTTCCACTGGTAGTTGGATGCAGCCATGGGCATGACAGATGGGCTCTCTATTTTCTTGCGGCTTAAAGTTTTCTAGTGTGGTCCACAGACACTAATGAAAGAGTCCCAGAAGTCTGTTCCCCTTGCGATAAGTTTCACGGAGTGTGAAGGGCATGGGAGTGGGAATCTGAACTTCCCTGGTGGTCGGAGGACTTCCTTGGATGTGCCAATCTGACAGATAAGCAGGAGCTGGGGAGGGAAAGGTTCTCCAAAAGGCAGTGAAGACAGGCAACAGCAGGGTTGATTCAAAGGAGGACAAGAAGGTGGGTGGCTGAAACCCAGAGAACAGGGGTCAGAGTAGCTGAGCGATATAAGCAGGAGGTCAGAGAGGTCAGGGGGTGCCCCCCCATAGTATAGCCACATAATAGGTGCCAAATACAGGTGAGTGGACATCAGAATCGAAGGAGGAAGTGTCACTGCAGATAACAAGGAGGCTGCCACTGTTTTCTTATCTTAACAGCTGGGTGGCCTGGAGCAAGGTGCTGGGAGACGCCTCCTCTGTGTCCTTATCTGTCAAATGGGAATCACTAGTCCTGCACCTGGTTGGAACTCAATGAATGTCAGTTTCCTTCTTCCTTCCCCATTATCTTCCATGAGTTGGTCTTTTTTTGTTTCATTTATCATCTTGGGAGACTTGCAGGAAGCCAAAAAACTCCTTCATCATCTCTGATCACATGCTCATTTGAAGGACTGTCCAAGACCTGTCTGCCCCGCTGGCCAGGGGAACTACCGCTGACCGAGGTGCTCACGATCCTGGTCCTCTGGGCAGGGAGGCTCTTTGAAGTCAGCCTCAGATCCCTCCCCAGGATCTCGGGGACATTATCTCCTCCCTGGCCTATTGTGACAAGCAGATGAGATAAAGGCTGGCTGAGGTCTTCAGATGCTGAGGATTGCTGTTTCCCACCCTAGGCTGGAGGGTCTGCAAGGGTGGAGATGGGATTATAAATTGCTCAGATGCATTTTCGCTGAACTCCCTCCTTTAAGTCAAGGGCCTCTCAGGTTCAAAATGGCACCTGCAAGTCCAGGCACGTCCAGAGAGCTTAAAACGTCTAGGAATTCTCTCTCTTCTGAAGCCAAGTGGGCAGCTTCAGAAACCCCAACTGCCCCGGCAGAGTCGAAGCGCTGGCTGGGGCCGGCCATGTGCTTCCTCTGCTCCAGGACCTCGATCACCATCGTCCCCATAATCCAGTGAGCGGGGATCGGCCTCCCCGTTTTTTGCAGATCCGATCAACTGGGCAGTTCAGGGACCTGCCCAGAGTCTTGGTTACGAAGAGACGAACAGAGCTGATTCTGAACACACCCAGCTCTTCCCTCTCCAAGCATGTCTTCAAGGTGACAGCTTTCCTCCATGCACCCCAGTCTCATCACTTGGGACCTGGAAAAATTCTGGAATGCTCAGGTCGGATTAGGGCCTCCAGGTGGGGGGGTCTTCAGGTTTCTGCAGACTCCCAGGCTCCCAGCAGGCAGCTGACATTGCCCATCGCGGTAGTCCTCTTCCGACCTGGATTTCCCAGCCAAACTTACCACGGCTCCAGAAGGTGTGACCACCATCATCATAATCATCATTAGCCCCCACTTACTAAGTGCTGGACTCTGAGCTGAGGGATGTCAAGTATTAAAGAGCCCTGCAGAACAGCTGTTGGCATCATCGCCCCCGTTCCGCAGATGAGGAAACTAAGGCTCAGAGAAGGAAAAGTCTTTGTTCACAGACACCAGCTAGGAAATGTCAGAGCCGAACCTGAAGCTCAGTCTGGCGGGTCCCAAGCTCTCTGACCCACATAGTGCCTGCTCTCCTGCCTCCGCACTTTGGCGAAGGTTTATGCTCCAGAAGACTACACCTAAATCCAGGTACCTCTTGCCCTGCCAAACCCTGGGGCCCAGCCCAGGCTGGCACATGCCCCTCCGCCTCCACCCCAGGCCTCAGTTTCCCCACCTGTGCTGTAGGGAACAAGACTGGAGGCGCCCCCGGGTCAAGCTCAAATCCTGGCAAGTATAACTCAACACAGAAGCAGCAGCCCCCTGGTCCCCACCCCTATCTCAGTCCTGCATCCTCCTCAGGACATTCCTCCCTAGGAAAAATAGAGGAGGACCTCCACAAATTCACTGTTTCGCTCATTGATGTCAAACGGGGAGGGGGAATGTCTGGAGTCCCAGGTGAACCCCTCCCGGCCCGCAGCAGCTCTGCAGGGCTTCCCCCTCGGGCTACTTTCACCTGGAAGGCCACTTTGCTCTCTTCCTGCCTGGAAGTCCCCCTCCTGTGCCTGGCGCCAGAGTGCAGGTTCCTGAGCCTTCTCGCAGTCAGAGGCCTGCCCTGCAGGGATTCAGCCCCATCTTGACTGGGAGCCTTGAAAAACAGTCGGAGAGAGCAGGGTGCCCACCCCAGCACTGCCAACACCAGCTGCCTTTCCCTGCACCGGTGGGAGACACTGAGGGGTCCGGCATTTCTGAAGGGCCTAGTCTGTGTCAGGAGCTATGCTCCAGGGCACAGTGCTGAACAGAGAAATGAGATCCCTGCCCTCTTGGAGCTTTTTTTCGAGTTGGCAGAGTAGGAGAGGAAAGATAGAGAGTGAGCAGATACGGGAGATTTTCAGAGGTAACTAAGACTGGGTCAAGGACTGGGAAGTGGCAGGAACCACATTTGGACAGGGTGGTCAGGAAGGGCAAGGGCATTTGAGGAGAGACTTGGTCTCAGAGACCACCGTGTGCAGGCCTAGAGAAGGAGCATCCGGACGGAGGGCACCACAGGGAGGCTGCTGTGCTCCAAGGGCAGAATGACAGTCAGCGCACCCGAGAGGGAGAGGGAGAGGAAGGAGGGATGAGGTGGGAGAAGGGTGGAAGTCAGGTCGCCGAGGGCTCTCGAGGTCACAGTACAGAGTTTGGATTTTATTTTGGAGCCCCGGGAAGCCGCTGGAGGATGGTAAGAACTTTTTCTCACTTTTGAACAAAAGCAAACTGCTGTTAAGAGACCATCAGACTCTCCCAAAGTGGCCGTCCCACTTCACATTCCCATGAGCAGTGTAACGATATTCCAGCTGCTCCGCATTAAATCAGCACTTGGAATGGTCAGTCTTTTTATTGTAGCCATCGTGAGGCACGCAGTGGTGCCTCATTATAATGTTAATTTTTATTTTCCTGATGACAAACAGTGGTGAGCACTCTTCCCATGGGCTTGAGACCATTCACATATCCTCCTCTGCGAAGTGTCTGTTAAGATCTTTTGCTCATTTTTAAATTGGCTCATTTGTCTCATCATTGAGTTATAGGACTTCTTTTAATATTCTGGGTACATGTCCTTTGTCAGATAAATGATTTACAGATATTTTTCTCTCAGACTGTGGCTTGCCTTTTCATTTTCTTAACAGGGTCTTTCAAAGAGCAGAAGTTTTAAATCTTGATAAAGTCCAATTTATCATGTATTTTCATTTTATGCTTTCAGCTTTTTGTGTCCTAATGAAGAAATCTTTGCCTAGTCCAAGGTCACAAAGCTTTCCTGGTGTATTTTCTTACATAGCTATCTAGTTTTAACTCTTGGGTTTAGTTTTATCCTGTATTTTTTACATGAAGTTAAAAAGTTAAACACAGATCTCAGCAATTCCACTCTGAGATATATACCCAAAGGAAAAAAAAATCCTATGTCCACAAAAGACTTACACTGGAATGTTCCTTTGAGCATTATTACAAGAGGCAAAACCTGGACGAAACCTAAATGTCCATCCACCTGGGAATGGATATAATGTAGCGCTTCCGTGTAACAATGCTACTCATTGATACAAAGAAACAAACTGCTGGTTCAAGCAGCAACACGGATGGCTCTCAAACACAGTGCTAAGTGAAAGAAGCCAGACATTGAAGACTCCACACTGGATGATTCCACGGATGTGAAACTCTAGAAATGATCAAGTTCATCTACAGTCACAGGAAGCAGGTTACCTGGGGGCTAGAAGGTACGGGCGGAGGTGGGCAGGTGACTGAGAAGCAGCAGGAGGAAAGCTGGGAGGTAAAACGCACGCTCTACAGCTTGCCTGTGTTTGTTGTCACACAGATGCAAACATTTATCAGAACGCATTGAGGTGGACACTTGAAATGGGTGCATTTTACTTTCCACCCCAATAAAGGGGATGTTTTAGTAATGAGCTATAGAAATGATCCCTGAGAGTATCATTTCATAAAAGTGGACTTTTTAAAGAAGAGGGCAAAACAGATGCTGGTGCAGTGTGTGAGTCCAGGCTGGGGACAGGAGGGAGAATTAGGCCACTCGGTCATCCAGGGGGGAGTGAAGATAACTTGGTCCAGCACAGGGGAGGCAGGTCATGATTATGTTATCGCTGTTGCTTCGTTCACACCTTGTGCTCCAATGAGCTGGGGGTGGGATCTCATCCACAGATAAGTGGACCACGCCCCCCTCCCCTTGGAGGACTGCCAGCTGGATGTGACCAATGACTGACACACGTACTCTCACATGTACTCAGGAAACCATGTCACTGGCCAAGGTGATTCTGAGACTACCTGTGACACCACCCCCTTGCTCCCAGGCCCTCTCTCCTCTTGTCCAGCCCCTGCTCCTCCTTTCCAAACCTCCTCCTGGACCTCAGGTCCAATGACCATGGCAGGATGCTATCTGAGAGTGAGACACGCCTCTTAGTGTCCTAGAGGTGCTACACCAAGGTGCCACAAACTGGATATCAAAATGGAAAGTTGTTCTCTCGTGGTCCTGGAGACGAAGTCAGAAATCAAAGGGACGCCAGGGTTGGCTCCTTATGGAGGCTCCAAGGGAGGGTCTGATCCAGGCCTCTCTCCTGTCTCTCTTGGTGGCTGCTGGCCTCCTCATCATTCCTCAGCTTCGTAGCTGCTTCACCCAGTCTCTGCCTCTGTCCTCACATGGCGTCCTCCTTTCTGTGCGTCTGTGTCCATTGCTGTCTTCTAGGGATGCCAGTCATTGGGAGAGGGCCCACTCCAATCCAGGGTGACTGTGACCTTATCTAAACTCACTGGGCCTGCAAAGACCCCATTTCCAAATAAGACCACAGTCATGGGTATCCGGGTTGAGGCTAGGACACATCTTTTTTGAGGAACAAAATTCAACAGGGTACACAGACCTTATTTTTCTCTGACAAGAAATAATTCAGTTGGAAAGGA
Source organism: Anoura caudifer (assembly GCA_004027475.1). NCBI lineage: Eukaryota > Metazoa > Chordata > Mammalia > Chiroptera > Phyllostomidae > Anoura > Anoura caudifer. Next base: position 44,730 of record PVKU01008920.1, on the reverse strand, counting down.
AGCTCTGGGGGCCCAGCTGGGTGGAGAAGAGGGGAGAGAACACTGGACTTCGAGTCACGAAGATTCTGGGTTCAAATCTTGCATCTGCCACGAACTTGCTGTGTGATGGCTGACAATGTATTGCCTCTCCCTGAGATTGATTCCACTATTATTTTTTTTTAAATGAGGCTATTAATTCCTGACTGGATCACCAGACTCTTGAGAAGTCATGGACGTGGAGCACCTTCAGCATACCAGGAGCCACGCACAGCATTTTATAATATTACTTACTTTAAACCTCACAACTGCCATGGCAGATGAGTCTGTGCAAAGGAGAACACTGAGGCTCAGGGAGTTGCAGAACTGGAGGCCACCATAGTCAACCAACCCCCTTCACACCCCTGGATGCCCTGCCCCCACTGCTCCACTTTCTGGTACAGGCCATCCTCATTTCTTACTTGGATTCTAAAAATGGCCCCCAGTCTTGCCCCTACTCCAAATCTATCTGAGAAGCCAGAAAGACTTTTTTTAACTTTTTTTTTTAAGATTCTATTTTACTTAGTTTTAGAGAGAGGGGAAGGGAGGGAGAAAGAGAGGGAGAGAAATGTCAATGTGAGAAAGAACCATTGATCAATCACCCCTCTAACACTCCTCGACTGGGACTGAACCTGCAACCCAGGCAGGTGCCCTGACCAGGAACCACACCACTGACCTTTCACTTCGTGGGAGGTTGCCCAACCAACTGGGCCACACTAATCAGAGCAAGGACTTTTTTTTTTTTTTTGCTAATGAAATTGCCTTGTGTGAAATTCCTCTGTGGCTCCCCATTACCCTCAGAATAAACCCTGAATTCCCCAAAAAGGCCAGCCAGGTCCCATGTGATCTGAGCCCAGCCAGGCTCCATCTCTCCCTGCCCCTTTCCTGGGATAATACCTACACATCCTTCAGAATTCAGCTTAGATGTCACTTCCCCCAGGAAGTCTTCTTTGCCTACACCTCGGATATGAGTCAGGACATACTACTTAGTACTCCGAGGTCACTCTTCCTATCATCATAACACTTAGCAAAGGGCATTTTTATTGCCCGTTAGCTTGTCTATCTCCTCCAGGGGACAGGACATATGCGCAAGCGTTGGCACATTGTGGTTCATATTTGTCACAGGTCATGGACCACAGATCTCTGGATCACACAAGAAAGGATTAGAAGCCACTAGTGGCTGACTCCAGTGACCATGTTCTGCTACTATGCCACACAGATGCTGGCAGAGGCACAAGGGCCTATGTGGACAATCAAACAGACTAGCCCAGACAGGCCATGCCCAAGTGTGCAGGGGCCTGGAATGGCCAGCATGCCTCCACTTTTCCCTCCCACATCCATGGCAGACATTGCTAATGGATCACTGCACACCTCACTGATCCCAGGCTCAGCCCAGGGACCCCACCAGTCTCTACCAGCTCATCCACACCATCACCTGACATGAAGTCTATATGCACATTTGATCCAACATCCCCACTTGGCAGGCGAGGACAATGAGGCTCAGAGAAAGCACTGGCTTTCTCAGTATCCCATACAAGTGCATGTGAAAGCAGAGACAGGCTGTTTCCCCCACCCCACCCCCACCCCCAGTTCAATGCCCCCTTGGCCTCTGAAGATCAGCCCCTCATGCTGTGCGGTAAACCAACCCTGAGCATGACTACAGCAAGAAGCATTTCGGTGAAATTAGGGCCAGGCGACCCATGGAAGGCTCTGTAGACAAAAACAACTTTGGGTGGCTCAGGGGCCTTTCTTTCCTTTTCTTAAGTTGCTCAGAGGCAACTCTGGCCTGTATGTCATTCCTGTGGGTCCTGCCAGCCACCTGCTCACAGCGCACTTGCCACCACCAAGGAACCGAGGGCACAGGCACCTAGGCTGTGAACCCTCCAGTGTCAGGGACAATTGCTGGACCAAAAGAATGACAGACTTTCCAGGTCACACACGCTGACGTGCAATGCCCCGCCTCCTTCTTTTTAAAAATAAATAAACCTTTTATTTCAGAGTAATTTTAGATGGATGGAAAAGTTGCTAAAATACTACAAGAATCAGTGCCTACCCTTCACCCAGTTTCCCCTGATGTTATTGTCTTGCATTACCAAGGATGTCACTGAAAACAAAGAAGCCAACACTGGTTCCTTGCGTTGAACTGGACTCCAGACTTTCTTTCTCTCTGTTTCTGTGTCTGTCTCCCTCCTCCTTCCACCTCTCTCTAAAATCAGGAAATAAAAATTTAAAATAGAGAAGGGGGAGAGAAAGAGAAGCATCAGTTTGTTGTCCACTTGTTCATGCACTCATTGGTTGCTTCTGGCCTGTGCTCTGATCAGGAATTGAATCTGCAAACTTGCTCTATCAGGATGACACTCTGACCAAACTACTCAGCCAGGAAAAACTTTAAAAAATTTCAAACTCCAGATTTTATTCCAACTTCACCCATTTTTCTGTTCCACGCTGCATGGAGCATTTTCCCTTTGGGATAAATACCTTCCCGAAATTTCCCCCTTTCTCCTGGCAGCTAACTCCCCCTCACTCAGAAATGACTGTTTGCTTCTTGTTTTATTCGGCTCTGAGTCATTGTACAGTTACAGTTCTTGGGGGGGCTTCACCTGGTTATTCTAATATTGTAAACGACCCTCCTCCACATTCATTTTTCCTCTTTCTGTTTCAAAGTCTAGTTCACATCATCAAAATGGCCACTGGCACTTCCTGGAGAACTTGGCAAAGCATTTTACTGTATTTCTAAAAAAAAGTCCTGTTGTTTTTTTTTTCCAACCCCTTCCCACCCCAAACTTTGTTTGTTCTTTTATGACTAAGGATATTTATCTCCTGCCTGCTTTAGAAGTTTATGAGCCTCTTTTCCTTTGAAATCCAGGCCAAGGTCAGTAGCCTTTCAGCTGTGATGTCATAGTGTGTTGCCTTGGTTACTGCTATGACATCATCAAGGCTGGGGGCCTCGTGGGGTGGTGGGGAGAGGGTCTTTGAAACAAACCTTTTCATCTGCAGTCCATGAAGAAACTGCTCCTTCTTCGGGGAAAAGTTTTGAGAAACTGTAAGAAGCTAAAGGGAAGAATCATTATGATTTACTATCCTGCCCCCCTAAAAAATGCCGCAGACCCCAAGAAGTCAGGCCACAGTCAAAGGCTGCAGGGGAAAAGCATTCCTGGAAACCAGATATCTAGATTTGCAACAAGGCCATCCTTGAGCCCCATGAAACACACATGTCCGCGCACATGCACACGCGCACACACACAAGAATCGACCCCATCCACCAAATTGCCTCTAGATGGAATGTATTTCACGAGGTGTCCCTTGGTCTTTAATCGAATCTAATCTAATCTAATCTGTCTCTCCCTGGGCATAAAAGCAAAAGTAAAGAAAGGAATTACAAGCCAGGAACGACTGGTTTAAAAGGCTTTTTTTAATAAAAGGAGAAAAGAAAGAGAACAAAAGCAGAGTGAACACTCAGCAGACAGTTTTCATGCCATTAAAACAGCATCTTGAAACATGTTCATCTCTCTCTTTTTTTTTTCTTTTTCCTTAGGGTCAGAGGAAGGGGAAAAAAATGTGTTTTTATTGTGAACATGTGTCAAAAGGACTCCGCCACATAAACTCCGTGCCCACAATAAGTATATTTGTGTAGTAATTAATGTGAGATCAGAGACGTGGGTTTTGCCAAAAGGCCATTGCCAGCATGGGACATATTATGTGGCTCGAGCATCCAGCTTTCCAAATGAAGTGTACATGGTTCACTGTAATTAAGCCTTCTGTCATCTGACGACAAAGCAAGCAACAGCGACTCCCAGACAGGATTATACCTAAAACACAGTTTCCAAATGTTTCTCCTTGGCAAATCTTTTAAGGAAACTCTAGGCAGCAGGAATGTCAAGACATTTGTAATTAGATCTCCAAGAAAAGGGCGGGGGGTGGGGTGTGGGGCCAGTTTTTATTTTGCCTCTCCTGGAGACCCCGTGTAATTCTCTGGCCTGCCTGTCAAGGGTCTGATCCACCCAGTGCCCTGGGTCCTGGGTCCTGGGTCCTGGGTCCTGGGTCCTGGCGCTGGCTCTCTGCTAGGGGTCGTCTGCAGTAACACGTTGGCCACGCTGGGTGCCCCACAGAAAGGTTACGGGAGCAGCGGTGAAGGCACAAATGGCCACATCCAGATGGTCCCTGCCCGGGCCCATGTGCAGAACTCAGTGAGTTCATATGTCTGAGGATTTCTGCCCTGTTATGGGCCTGGAGGTCCGACGAAGAAAGCAGAAAGGAGCTCGGTCTGTGGGCTCGGGGCCTGCATTTCGGAAGACATTTGTGCCGCAAGGAAAACCTACACGAGAAGAGGGAGCTAAGGGGATCCCTCCGAGCTGAATCATTTAAACTCTTCCCCGGGGAGGTGCACGCTGTGCGTGGCGCAGATCCCCACCGCGAGCTGCCGCTGGAAGCAGTTGCCTGTCTGCCTCCATTTCCCCACGTTAGTCCAGACCTGCCTGTGTATGAACATGCTTCTGCCTGCGCGTGGACCTTTGGCACAAGACTGCAAACGCATTGTGTGTACGATGCCTCCCCGTGCACGCGACTGGGTGCTGTCTCTGAGCCTGCTGCCGTGGGTTTCAGAGGCTGCCACGCATTCTGCTCAGGCGGCGGCATTTATAACCTGTGCGCAAAACGACTGCAAAATATACTGTGTTCATGATACGTGATGCTCTCTACCACCCAAACACAGTCTTAGGGTGTTCGGCATGCAAAACAGATCATAAATCTCAAGACGGGTTAGAGCCTGGAGACTTCTGCAGAAAGAAAGAGGAAGGGAGAGGGGAAGGAAGGCAGCAGCGGAGGTGCAAAGAGGGCCATTTTAACGGGGGGAGTCTGCTCTGTAATGAAGCCCTTCTCCAGGGCTCCGACTTAGAGGCAATTGTGGTGGGATCGAGCCTAGTGTTTGGGGTTTTGGCCTCACCACCACTCCTCCCCTGCTCCGTGCTAACAGTCAAGAACAGATGGGCCCCACTTCATAAATGCTGGCCAGCTGGGGAGGCTGCAGCCGCCGCCCAGCAGCCTGACCCAAATGCTGATGCCTGAGGAGGACTCTGGGAAGAAGGCTAGGGGTCTTCCCAACACATCTTGAGGCCTGCTTGCTTCTAGAACTTTCTCTGGGTTTCCCCAAAATAAGTCCATTAAAGAAAATATAGAACACCTATAGCTTTGGCTTTGGGCATCTAGGCAGCTGGAATTCTATTGAGCAAGGACCTGAATCATCAGGAAGGTAATAACCCAGGGGCCCCTGGACAGAGATGGAGCTGGCATGGGCGGTTAGGGTTCAGGGAAGAGGGGCGAGGCTGGGCCTTTCTTTGAAATGGGTGAAAAGGGGCAAGCTATGGTTGCTGCACATGGAGTTCATTTCTTTTTTTCTCCTCCAGAAGATTAAAAAGGCCACTTGTTTTCGGAAGTCTCAACCTGGCCTGTAGGTCCATCTTACGCATCAGTTTGTAGTGTGCCCGTTTCTGTGGGGCTGCTCGGAGAACACAAAGGCAGGAAATTCAATTCAACACAGACCCGGTGACATCTCCATCCGGGGCGTGTGTGTGTGTGTGTGTGTGAGAGAGAGAGAGAGAGAGAGAGAGGCCTATGTGTTCGCCTCAATCAGATCATTGCTTGATAGAATTATTGTTCCTGCAGCTTTAGAAACAGCTGGAGGGATTCTAGAAGAATCATTTAAATAAAGCTGCTCATAAACCGTCCACTACGCAGTTTGGGAAGCAGATGGAACCTGTGGCATTTGGGGTTTTTTTTTTTTTTTTTTAAGACAGTCTTCTCTGATTCTCCAAATGTGTTCATTTCATATGTGTCTCCCCCCAACACGCACACCACTTGTGATTCAGATGCAACATCCACAGAGGGAAGTACAGACGTCATGTACGTGTCCTCAGCATCTAGATGAAAACCAGGCATCCCCAGAGTGTCCCCTTCCCGTCACCGTCTGCCCCTGCTCCCAAAAGGGCAACCATTATCCTGTTTCGCTCTGCTCATTTTTTATATCTTGTATAAATGAAACCACGCAGCACCCTACTTAAGTATCTGGCTTCTTTCACTCAAAATTAAGTGTGTGAGTTTCACCCATGTTGTTCTGTGTAGTTATAGATCAATGTTTTCAACAGGGGGTGGTTTTATGCTCCCCAGGGGACTTCAGGCAATGCCTGGAGTCATTTTTGGTTCACAGCTGGGGCGCAGCTAGTGGGTCCAGGCCAGGGATGCTGCTCCACACCCTCCAGTGTACAGCACGGCCCCCGCAATGGAGCATCTTCTGGCCCAGAATGTCGACAGTGCTGAAGCTGAAGACTCTAGACTAGATCAATCGCCCTCATGGCTTTTCTTTGATTTCTCTGAAACGCCACTTTTAAAGCTTCCTGGATTCTCATGCATGGGGGACCTGGCTTCAACTACACTCCAAGTTCAAAGCTTTAACTCAGAGGCAAGTTTACTGACCTCTAGTCCTATTGCCAAGGTGGGAGCAGGGAGGGTAGTTGAAGAAGGTGGAAGGGGGCAAGGATGGGTCATCCCTTAATGATTTCTCAATCTTGCCTGGTGACGAAGTCAATCAGGTGTCAGCAAGCCACCGGTGACTCTTTGGTAAGCAGGGGAAGGAAATGACAGAGAGCTTCTTCTGAACAGAGCCACACCAGTGTACACAGACATAAACAGACGGCCACACAAGTCCAAACAGAGATCGCCCCCCATGGCTCTGAACACACACACTCACGCAGACACACGCACACACATGCACACTCACCAGCCAGCACACACCCACAGCAGCAGTCCTACGAGGCCCAGGCCCAGACAGAGGAGAAAACAACAACCAGCATTGTCCTTCAAGGAAGCCCTCTCCTAGTCCAGCTACTGAAATAGCTAAGATGACCATGTTCAAGGAAGCCCAGCCACGGCAGGGCTGATGTCTGTCCTGTCCACCACCACAGACACCCCCTGGGCCTCAGCCAGGCTTCTTGGCCTCAGTAGTATCCCTGTTTGAAACGGGGTCACTCCTCGCTGCAGTCACAGTCCTGTGTGTTGCAGGGTACTTGGCCTCTCTGTAAACCGGATGCACCCCATGTCATGACAACCAAGATCGTCTCTAGATTGTCCTGGCTGGACGGCTTGGTTGGAATGTCATCCTGTACACCAAAAGGTTGTGGGTTCAATACCCGGTCAGGGCACATACCTAGGTTGCAGGTTCTATCCCCAGTTGGGGCATGTATGGGAGGCAAACAATCAATGTCTTCTGTCTCACGTTGATGTTTCTCTTTCCCTCTCTCTCCTTTCTCTGTCACCCCCTTCCTCTCTCTATCAAATCAATAAATATATCCTCAGGTGAGGATTTTCTTTTTTAATTGTCTCTAGATCTTGTCCACTGTCCCTTCAGAACATTGCCCCTGGTTGAGAATCCTAGATGTTGCCCAGTGCTGGGCTCATAGAAGCAGCCCCCAAACATTTGTCGATTGACCAAGTGAGACAGCCACTCTCATTCTTGCCTGAAAATAAATGGACACTCACAGAGACTCAGCTGACATTTCCTCTTCAGCATCCACGTACAGCAAGAGTGAAAAACACACAGAGGTGGCCCTGGGCTCCATCCTACACCAGGATCCGAGGCCTGCGCAGGAGAGCGAGGGATGCCATGGGGCGGGAGGGGCTGTGGCTCCCCTCACAGCAGCCCTTGAAGACAGGGCCTGCAGAGGGAGGCCCCCACCACATGTGCTCTGCCATTTGATCGAGGGACATGAATGCACTTTTCCGGCCCCTGATGGCATTTTAATTGTGTTTGGAGCATTGTGCTCCTCACACACGAGCTGAATTTGCTGTCACATTCAGAACTGTTTTCAACATTCCCTTCTTTTTTCTCTGGCACATCGGCAGAACTCCGGTCAGCATGGGTAGGGAGGGGCGATCTGGCCCAGAAACTGCATTTACAGAAGTTTTTACGCAGCCAAACCAGGCCTTCCTCTATGCGCTGAACCTCCCGAGGACCCGCGGGTCTATGGACAGGCGGAGGCAGGACTCCGGGCAGAGGTAGATGCAGGCGTGGGTGTGTCCACTGTTGGTGTGCAGAAGGCAGTCCTCCAAGGCTATACATTCATTCAGCAAACATTCCCTGGATGCCAGTGTGCACCGGGCACTGAGGGTGCAGGGACAACAGCTCTGTTTCTTTTCTCCAAGCAGCAAGAGGAAGAAAGAGGAGCAGCAGCTCACGTGGCATCTATCAAGTGCCAAGCTCTATTTTTTCCACTTTGTAAATATTCACTCACTGAATCCCCCAAATAAAACTGAGGTTGGTCCTGTTACTACTCCCAACGTACAAGTGAGGAAATTAGAGCTGAATGAGGAAAAGGAACTGGGCCAAGAGGACAGGATTCTCATGTGGCAGAGCTGGAACAGAAACTCCAGCAGTGGCCAGTGGTGGTTCCGGTCTAGGGGCAACTGGGGCCCCCAGGGGATGCTGGGCAATGCCTGGACATGTTTATCGTTCATCGCACCCCAGGCGGTGGGGGTGGTGCTACTGGCATCCAGAGAGCAGAAGCCGAACCCCCTCCAGTGCACAGGGCGGCCCCCCCACGACAGAGAATCATGAGCCCCAACAGTCCGTCGCACGGAGCTTGAGAAGGTCTAGACCGGAGCACTGATGTGCTAACCGCTGGGCGCCGGCCCAGGCCTGTGTTCCGGTGTCCTGGGAACACCCTCAGCCAGTGGGTGGGACACCCACAAGCACGTGTGAATGGAGTCGGGGCGAGTTCTGCCAGCGAGGACAGGACCATGACAACAGATGAGAGTAGGACGATGCAGGTGAAGCCCCGGTCTTCACTTGGTCCTTCTAATTTCGGTGACCTTGGGTGAGTTACTTAACCCCAATTTCACCTCTGTGACCTGAGGATATAACATCCCATAGGAGTGCTGTGATGGTGAACTACCCTGTTAAGAAATCCCCTCGTGCCTAACACACCCCACCCACGCGGTTCCTGTGAGCTATTATTAGGCAGGAAAGAAGGACATCTGCCAGTCGGGAGGCTGGGCCTGGCTGCTGCATCAGAGCAGGTGGCACTGTCCATAAAGGTCCTTGGTAAAGGGCATCAGCCTTGGTGCCTTCAAACCTGGATTGACTGACTCCTGAAAACACTGAGGTTTACGAGAAGTCCTGCTAAAAGGTCAAGGGCTGGACTGGTTGACCGCTCAAAACCAGGATGGCCCCCCTCTGAAAGGACTCACCAAATTCTGCCAATGGTATTTACCCAGTTGGCTTCACTACGACTGCTTGAGTGCCCAGTCCAACCGCTCCAGCCTCCCCGCAAAGGGCCGGCTCCTCCCTCGGAAAACTGCTCAGGTTTCACTTCAGCAGCGGGAGCCGTCATATTTTCTCATTCATACAATAAACACAAGATTTTAATTGCACATCCAGGCCTCTATTCCATAACTCTGGGTTCGACTCCTGTCCCCACATCATACTTTGTATGTTTTCTTGGACTGATCATCAAACTTTTCTGTCTGTGAAATTGAGTTAAATTATACCTACCTCTGGCAATTTTTTTTTCAGCCAAGAAAGTAAAGGTTTGTTAGTTGAGGAAATGGCCCCAAGCCATAGTCTTGCGGAAGCCAGTGCTCAAAGACCTGGCTTCCCATGGCTTCCAGGGGATGGCTTGTATAGGGGGGCACTCTGGCAATTTTAAAACCTGTTCCCAAACCTTTTGACACTTCTCTCCTTCAAATATGGGTCTCTGTCCCTTCCTCTTGAGTCTAGGTGGGACTCCGGGAGCCTGGAGCTCAGTGTGAGAAGGCTAGCTTAAGGCAGCCATTTTGTGAGGAAGTTCAGGCCCCGTGTAGACACTCTACTTGGCAATGGAAATCTCCAAGTCACCCCCACTTCGATCCTTCAGATAAAGTAAAAGAACCTTCACATAATTCTAGTCCCAAGCCATCAAGTCACCACCAGTCTTACAGTCTTCCCAACAAAGCCCTGAGACCCAAGGAGCAGAGCGACCAGCTCTTCCCACCAAATCCTGACCTAATTCCTGACCCACAAAATCTTTGAGTTGTTTTTAAGCTGCTAAGTGTGGGGGTGGTGTGTTACATGCAGATAGTAACCAGAACCCACTCTCAAATGATAGTTGTAAGGCTTAAGTTAGCTAATACATGTCAATGCCCTCCCACAGGACTGGGGCACAGAATAAGCTCTCAAAGGACATTAATTATTTCCTTTACCTTTTTATATTTTTTCCTTGTAGCCACTTACTTTCTCCCCCACCCCAGTTTTATTCGACACAAGCACAAGGAGAATAGGTTTTTCTAGCTACTTCCACCCTGTTGAGACCATGGAGTCATTTGGGTAAACAAAGTCTTAAAACAATCCTGATGGATTTAGATTGGACTCTAAGCTTCCAATTCACAGCACACCTGATCACAGACTCTCCACACAGCTTTAGGGCTTACTGATCACACGGTCTTCAGGGCTACAGGGTAAAGAAAACCCTCCTCCCTGCCCCCCAAAAGTTTAACTCAGTGGTAGCCCATGATGTCTAGTCACAAAGCATCTCAAGGATGCAGGATCATGATGCTACAGAGCGCCTGCTCTTGGGAAAAGTGTCCCAAATCAACCCTGAAGAAATGCCCTCTGGAACACCTGGCACAAGCCTTCCTTTGCCAGCCCTGTATCCATCGATCTGTACAATGACTGGAGCTTAAAAAGTGCCCCCTCCCCGCCCTCCATCTGGATGTGATGGACAGGAATCATGCCAGGCTCTCTGCTGGAGGCTGGAGCATCAGAGGAGGAGTTCCTGGCCCCTGCATTGTGATGCCCAACACCGAATCCCTTTTCACGTAAAGAAGTCCTTCCAACAACCAGTACTTTACAGACTAGAAAGCACCTCTCCGAGAGTTGAGTGAAAAGCCCAGTCCAGCTTGGGAGGGTCCAAAGGTGCCTCCCAAACCAGGAAGCCAGATCAATATGAGAAGAGTGGGGAGCAGGGTTTAAAGACAGTCAAAGGCAGGTGAGACATAGGAAGTCAGTGCGAATGCGGCCAGGGATGGGGGACGGAGGCAACACCCCAGGACAGGCCTACCTGGTGGTGGAAATGTCTCAGGGGCTAAGGCTAAGCCATTGGTCAGCTCATCCAAGACCCCACCTTCTCCCTTCCTGCTTCTTACACTATAGTCTTGAATAGAAAACATTCACTTTCCTGAGTAGGCCATGTGGCTCAGTTTGGGCCAATGTGTAAGCAGAGATCTGTTGGGGGGATTTGGGAGACAGTTTCCATTTCTTACCAGGCTCCAGAGGAAAGCCTTCCGGTGTCACTCCCTGCCCTCCCTGTCTGTCTTCACGCGGACACGACGCCCGGAGGTGAGGCCTGATCTTTGAATGCGCGGAAGACAATCACGAGAACGAAATGTCAAAATGCTAAGAAGGGTGGAATGAGCAAACAAGAAAGCCGGAATCCTGATGACGTCACAGGGCAGCTGGATCAATGTCAGCAGCAGCTGACCTCTGAACTCCTTCATCATGTGAGAAAAATCAACCCTTCATTGTTTGAACCACTGTGGGTCTGGCTTTCTGCTACTAGAGGTCTCCTCAGTGGATTCATGCATCTCTCCGGCTACACAGGGCCGTCGGCAGGAACGGGGCACCTTTGCTTGGTGGACTGCAGGGTGGGACGTGAAAATCCGACCCGATAAAGTATCAGCAACACCTCAACTAGGCCATGAGAAGAGATCTTTGGGAACCACTGGAAGCAACCTGGCTGTCCACACTGCAGGGGTGGATTAGTTAGACTGCGTGGAGCTGTGTTCTAACGCAGAACGCAGCTCCACCCCCCACAAAACGAGGACACAGAGACAGATTTGTTGACATGCAGAAGCCCCTCCTATGTGAGGATTTCTTCAAGCAGGTTATTAAACGACACGGAAAGAGATCTCTAGAAAGAGTTCATGAGAAAGTAAACAGTGGTTGCCACGTGCCTTTCAGTTGCTATGGCTCTCGTTATTTTCTGTATTAAGTATCTTCTCATTTTTGCTGATGAAAATGGTCATGCAGGGCCTAAGCCAGGTAATCTTGTTTTCACGTAAAATGCGTAGACCATACACAGAAGACTGGAAAGATATATCGCAGAACATGAAGAGTTAGCCCCATGTGGCAGGATTACAGGTGATTTTCATTTTCTTCTTTTTCCTTATCTGCCTTTCCTACTTCTCTTGATAATGAATATATATCACTTGTTTAATTTTTCAAGTTTTGTTTCTGAAGAGCTACTCATCTCATTATGCTTGCCAAAGCCTCAAAACCTCCACTGGGAAATTATGTTAATCCCATCAAGGTCTTCTTGTCCTGGCAGCAAACTCTGGGCCTGCCGTTCTGTGATTTTAAGTATCCAGAAGGATGTAAAATTAGGAGATGGTTGAGTCCCCAATTTCTGGTCATTGTCAACTTTATGAAGCTGGCAGCCTGAAGAGCTCCCTACACTGCTTAATCCAGCCAGTTGGCATTGCCTTTAACCCCAAAGCAAAAGAGAGGGTGATAAGAGGGAAATCCCCCTTCTGATACTAGTGATAAGGAATTCTCCTTCCCTTCTCCTGGAGGATAAATCATGCCGACCCACCCTCCACGGGACACCTCTTGGAAGAAAGAAGAGCTGTAAAAATACAGCAGGCCAAAGCTTGTGCAGAAGGATGACGGCATGATATCATGACAGAGAAATATATGATCCATTCAGCAGAGGTGGCTGTCAGTTTGGGGGCCCTCCGGGGTGCAAGCGTGCCCATAAAAGAGCTCAACAAGCCAATGGCTCCCCTGGGAGAAAGTGATCTCCCTCCAGATCCAGCCTTTCACCTAACATCGGGGAGAAGGGAATGCCCCGGGGGAGAAGGCCTTGCTTTATCTATGCCTGGGAAACCATGGATGGAAGGAGGAACGCCAGGAGAGTGGACAGAGGGTCCTTCTCTAATGATTTAAGGCTCTGGATCTTCCAAAAAAGAAAAAAAAAAAAAGTCTCTCTGGTGCCCTAGGGGTCCTGGAAAAGTCAACCCAGAGAGGGACAACCATGGAAAACAAAACCCCCCAGGGACGGGGGCAGGAAAGAACGTGGTGAGTCCAGTTGCTGCTGTCTAGCAGAACTAACACACAGGCCCATGACCTCTGGTTCACGTCAATGCCACTGATCAAAAGGAAGCAGCTTGCTCCACCCCGCCCAGGCCTCCCATCCAGGGAGGATTCAAAGCTACTTGCTTCGTGGCTGGTGTGGCTTCCATTAACCCAGAGGTTGGCACTGCTAACTTCTTGAAAAGTTGAGCACCAAACATCATGAATCATGAGAAACCAATAGCTCAGGCCAGCCTAGTGACCTTTCAAGCAAGATCTTCTTACTCCAAATGAACATCGTTGTGCAACCGCGAAGACAAGCAGTATTGGTTTGTGTGTCCTTCAATTCCGACTGCAGACAGCGGGTCTGCAAAGACTTGGAGATGGGGTGCCCTCTGCTCTTTCCCCAGCATCCATCCACTACCTCACTGGACCAAGCACACACCTTTCATTCTTTCTTAGGCAAACAACAAGGACGGTGCAACATTGGGGGGCAGGGAGCTGCAACTAGAACGAGAGCATTTTCCAGAGTGAGATCCTTGTATGCCCAAGGATTTACAACATCGAAACCAATGACATGCTGATCTGTATTTCCTGCCCACGGCTACAGATACAAATAACCATCAATACCCCTCCCCCAGCATCCACTCGGGTTCTGAAACACAATAGACCATCTGAAAGAGTGTGTGTGAGTGCGTGCGTGCATGTCCATGTGCCGCCCTTTCCTTCTAATAGTCAGCTTCCGTGTTGCCCAGAGTTCTGCGTGGAAATGGATACAGGGTATTTTGAGATCGAGATGGAATCCTCGCTTGAAGAAACGAGATCAGTTGCAGGCAGTGCCTGGGTTCAGCAAGAGGCCAGTCTACCCAGAAACGTAAACCAATTCCAGCCAGGCCTAGGTGAGGACTCACCAGACAGACGCATTGGCCCCACGTCGACTCAGCTCGGATGCACACGCTGAAGCGTGCACTGCGTGCACACACACATGCACAAGCACACACTCATTTCATGCTTACCTGTCAGAAAACTTAAGACACTTATATGGGGGTGAAAGGTCAGAAAGGGGGAAACATTATTTTCTGTTATTAATTACACCTTATCCATCCTACATGTGCTGCACTCGTCTTAGATAAAGTTACAGTTCGATTTTATTAGGAAGCCTCCAGGAGTGTGTAAAGGGGAATTTGGGACGGAGACAAAGGAAATGGCAGAACTGGGGAGAGCGTAGGTGGGGAGCTCATTTACTTTCCTGCTCAGGGGCCAACTCAGGCACCTTCCAAGCCGTTTGCAGGACTGAGTCTACATTCTTGGGGAAGCTTGCTCTGCAAGTGTCAGATGGATCTGCTGCCCAAACCCACTCAGTCCTGCGCGGGCTGTGGGCTTCCTGAAGGAGCCGAAGGGGAGATGTGGGTGAACACGCCAGCCAGGGAGCTGTTTGGTTCAAAGACAGAGGGGAGGCCATCCAGAGGCGAAGCTTAAAAGTTCAAGTCCACATCCGGTCTTGAACTGCTCGTCCTGCAACAGGCAGCTACCGGTGGGAATTCTTTTCTTTCTTGAACCTCCCAAGAGGCAGACGAAGAGCCTTGGGGCCAAATGGCAGGGACCCTTGAGCCCCTTCACTCTGGGCTGACAAGAAAACTGGAGTTGCCTACCCTGGGGGGAAAAAGGAACCAAGATGCCCCGCCCAAGGAGGCTCCAAAATGACAGAGAGAGAAGGCTGTCTCACTAGAAAAGACCCAGGACGACAAAACCTGGATGTAAACGTGCGGCCAACTCTTTCCCTGAGCCTCAGTTTCCCCCATTTGGAAACTCAGAGGAAAAAAACATCCGTAACAATAGTGATCGCCCCTAACGGCAGGGATTAAAACTGCGTGACAACCGTCAGGAGAACGCGCCCTTCCTGCGGTTCTGTAAGATAACATAATGGGAAGCACATCAGAGCCATAAATCACGGCGCAGATATAATTTATTGTTATTAATATGATCTGCCCTGTCCTTCCCCAGCCCCCTGGGCTGCCAGGAGAGTCTGTGCTCTGTCATCATGCACTTGAAGACAGGCTGTTTTGTCCCTTCTCTCTTCTTGTTTCTAATCACAGCGCTCTAATTCTCCAGCTGAGGTTGAATTCAATTCTCAGCCATAGCTGGATGCCATATATTAGCCCCTGTCCAGGACAGCAATCTGGCTTCTGTCTTCTAGGCACCCTAGATCCGCCATATGCCCCAGGTTTGCTAGGGACCAGACGCTGGGCTTGCATGGTCGGCTCACAGAGATGCAGCTGGAGGTACTTCCACCATCCCCAGTTTACATGTGGGAAGACTACACTTTGGGCAAGGCAGCTCAATCTCATCCCAAGGGTATCTGCCTCCAAACCACCATGGTCCTCTGCCTCCTGAGCAGAGAGCATCGCTCCATCACATCTTCAGACGACTCACGGGGCAGCCCCTGCCTGTCACTACAATGTTCATTTCACATACCACCGAGACTCAAGAGCAGGGGCCCTTGGAGGTGGGGGATCTGCAGTCTGGAGGTCAATTAAGCATCTGCCAACCCTCGTTCTGATTTCAACCAGCACGGAGGAGGAAGAGGGAGAAAGGGAGGGGGCAGCCTGCAGTTGGAGTGTCTCTATCTGCCCATCAGAATGTTTCCTGGAGGTTCTGCCAGGAATTCAGGCCTGTGGGCCCCACTGAGTCTTGCCGATGACTCCAGAGCCCTGGTTCTCTTTGATCCTCCACAGTCCATCCCACCCTCCACGGAAGCCTGATGTCTAATGTGTGATATCTCAGCAGCGTCCCCAAGGGCGCCAGGCTGGCAAGGGACTTTGAAGGCCTGATGACACTGATAGGGAATTAAGCATTCTGGGGGATCAATACGTGACATTTCAAGTATCCTATCTGACCACTCATTTGTTCTGCATTTCTGGCTCTGTCGTCTTTCCTGCTGTGTGACTGTGTCCTTGTGTCTCCGTGTCTCTCTGCAGGTGCTCTCTGGCATTTCTGACCTTCTCCATGCTCCTCTCCTTTTCATTTCTGAGCATGAGTAATTTTCTCCGTCTCCCTCTGCTTTTTCCTCCCTTCTCTGTCCTGGTCTCTCCCTCTCTCTCTCCTGCTGTCCCCCCACCCCCATTCTGTCTCAGACCCGTGACCTCTGTCTCCTTCCTTGTCGCTCTGTCTCTTTTTTTTTGTCTTTGTCTCTCTCTGCCTGGTTCCCTTGTTCTCTCCTGCTTTTCTCTCTCTCTCTCTGTGTCTGTCTCTGTCTCTCCTCCCACCCCATTCTCTCTGCCTCTCTTTCTCTCCATATGATCTGTCTGTCCCCTTCTCTGCCCCCCAAGGCACCATGAAAACCCAGTCATTCCTCAGAACACCTTAGCAGAGTTGGCGGCAATAGCAGCCACGGAATGTGGCTCAGGTTGGTGAGATTCATCCCAACCTGGAGCCCACCCGGGCACACAGGCTTAGGGTGAACCCATCCAAAGCCTCTGTTGCCTTCTCTGCATTGGTAAGAATGAGTCTGGGGTCACAGAGGACCAAGGACATTCTGAGTATCAGAAGGTGTTAGGGGAGGAAACACTGCTGAATGGGAAACCCTAGGAGGTTTGCTCCATGGGATGAACAGCCGCCACTCTCCCTGAGAACCTTCCAGACATGCTAACCAATTTCCAACTCACTCTTCCAACATGGCTGGGGCTGCCAAGCCCACACGTGCAGATTGGCTCTGAACTGTCATGCTTTTCCACCGCTTGCCACAGCCAAAAATGTCCCTTTGGCCAAACCTTGGAGCTCGTCTACATATTGAAACTTTACAAGCCAAATGCATCCATACACCCGGAGGACTAGGGTCTGCTGCTACAATGCCGCCCACCCCCCAACACACACACACACACACACACACACACACACACACACCCAGATCCAGTGTTCCCAGGGACCCAGCAGGGGAGTTTCTACTTCTCAGAAGACCAGTGAGTCTTATTTATCCTATTATCAGAAACCAGAAAATTAGGTTCAGATAAACATTGCGACGTGCCCGAGGTTGCACAGCCAGGATAATGGCGGCCCCGCAGAGCACCTCTGTTTTTGCATTTGTTTTCCAATTGCCGATGACGTCGGAGAACGGAGCACGAGCAGCTCTTCACAGTAGGAAGGAGAACAGGAAACCAGGCAGAACTTGGGGTTGTTTTCTTCCTGGTCTTCCTCTCACAACTGGGGTTTGTTTCCACGCCCAGCTCACCCAGTCATTTCGCTTCCAGAACCCACACCAGTGCAGAAACAGAATTTCTCTTCTCTAGAAAATTGATTTTTCTTTTTTTGGCTTGGGAAAAATACTGTGTGTGTGTGTGTGTGTGTGTGTGTGTGTGTGTGTGTGTGTGTTTCCTTCTATCTATGGGCAAGAGGCATTCCGGATACTTAGGTTTTGGAAGGCAAATTTGGCATCCGGGATGGTTTTCTGCCTTATTAAACTTTTCAGAAACTGTATCCCTCTTAAACATCCTGGGGGGCTCCCCCCACCCCATCCCCCCTCCAAAGGACCCTCTCGAGGGGCCTCCACGTTCCTTCATCCCATCTGTCAGAGGCCGAAGCCAAAACACGTCCCAGGAAAAGCCAGGGAAGGAGGAGGCGAGGCGGGGAAAGAGATGTCTAATCATCCCCCAAACCTTTGAAAAGTATCTCGAGCAAATCGAGTTTGTCTAAAACGCATCCAGCATTTAACGTCTAATAGGAGCTGACCAACTTAATGCGCCCCATGCGCTGGGTAAAAGGGTTCTTTCCCTTTAAGGGCCTGTTGACGTTAGGTGAAGGAGAAAAACAGTTGTTATGATTCCGAAACTCAGGATGAACCCAATTAATCAATGCTGAGATGATTTGAATCATGTGGCAAATGCTTGGTCACCTCTCTGATATCCTATCCCCACCCCTTGGAAGATGCAGACATGATTGATGTCACCTGTGACCACCACGTCTCCAGGCAAGACCCCCCCAAACACGGCTGACGGAGAAACAAATTAGATCCAAAGGCTGGGGATCAGTTTCAGAGGGGACAGGCCAAGGGCTGGGGAGGGGGTGGTCTCCGGGGGTGCCTGGCCTGGCCTGTCTGTCACAGGCGGGCAGAGGATAGAGGCCAGACCAGACGGGGCTGGGAGGGGAGGCCGCTGCCAAGTCTCAAAGCGCTGGGCCAGGACCCTGAGCACGCCTGCATCTTGGAGAACCTTTTTTTTTCCTCTGTCTTCTTCCTTAGTGTAAAAATAATTGCTCAGGCTTCCCCTGCCTCTTAGGGTTACAATCAGGCGTGTCTGCCCTGGGCCTTGGCTGGGAGGGAATGGGTCCGAGATGGAGGGCGGGGGCGGGGGGGGGGCGGGGGAGGGTGGCAGGAGTGTTAATCACAATTATTTTGATTGCTTTGAAAGTCTCTGCCTGTTCCACACACACACACACACACACACACACACACACACACACACACACACAGTGTTTTTCACCCAACTCTGAACAGCTTCTGGAGTGGAGGAACTCCACAGAGGCCCGAGCTCTCCTCCTCCGCCCTTCTGCTCATTCACTCTTTTTGTTCTTTCCCCTCTTTTGCGTCTTTTATCTCTCCTTCTTCTCCTACCATCTTTCTTTCCTTGTTCAACATTTCCAGAGCTCTGCAGGCACCTCCAGGGACTTCTGGAAAGAAGGAGATAAGGTCCCCACCTTTGGAATGTCCAGGAGAGATAAGCCAGGTGACGGCAGCATTCCCCAGTTCCTCATCTCTCTCACCCACTGCCAAAGCGTGTGCTGAACTGCTAAATCTGCCTTCCGCCTGGAACTCCAGCATGACCCTGAACCCTGGGGATAACCTTCTGTTCATCAAGGCAAGCCCTGAGATGCTTCCCCAAGAGGTCTTCCTGAACCATCCAGCCATCGAACCCTCCCTCCTTGGAAGTCACTGGAAACACAAGACCCAGCACACAGTAGGTGCACTAGACATCCGGCGAATGATGGAAGGGTGCTGCCCACCCATACAGTTTGACATCCCCCAGTGACTACAATGTGCCCATTTAAAAATTATACCTCGCCCTGACTGGTGTGACTCAGTGGGTTAGGTGTCATCCTGCAGACCGAAAGGTCACTTGTTCAATTCCCAGTCAGGGCACATGCCTGGGTCAACAGTCAGGTCCCCAGTTGAGGGCGTGTCACAGGCAACCCATTGGTGTTTCTCTCACACATCAGTGATGTTTCTCTCCCTCTCTTTCTCTCTCCCCCTCTCTCTAAAAATAAATAAAAATCTTCTTTGAAAATCTAAAAATAATAATAATCAAAAATTAATTATACTGTGCCACCTTCCGGAGAGGATGTCAGATTTGCAACGCAGATTCTGAGGCCCCAAAGAGGTGGATTCAGTAGCTCCAGGGTGCAGCCCTGGAATCTGCATTTTAACCACCTCAGGAGACTCAGATCAATGCACTCCTCAGACCACTCTGAGCTCTACATGGACAATGGGGAGCCACTGAAGGTGTGGGAGTAAGAGCATGACTTGATGGGGCTTAAAGAAGGTCCTGCTGGCTGCAGTCTGGAAGATGAAGTGGCAGCCCCAGGGGAGATGAGTTAGGAGACTGCATAAGGCAGGAAGTTCCAGAGCTCTCTTGTGAGTTTCCAAGGGGGTTGGGCACCTCAGAGCAGTTTATCTGCAGTATTTTAGGAGAACTAAAGGGGATTTAAGGCCAGCTTCCCTGGCTTCACCACTTCATGGAAGGAGAGGCTGGTCGCCAGGCTGGAATGGATATGGGAAGAGTGGATAGAAGGAAAAATATATAATGCCCCCTTTCTTTGTTATTCCTTCCCTGCTCCATTGCTAAAAGCCCCTGAGTGGCCCCCAAACCTTCAATCCCAGCAGCACCCCCACCCCGACCTGCAGGGTCTGGAGGCACCAGACTCCCAGCTTCTCCCCTCCAGAGGTTCTCAAAAGAGCATCTGGCTGGGACCCTGGGGCCTGGCTGGAGGCATCTGTTTGTAATGTTTGACTCAGTAGTTTTATTTCTGCTCGGCGAGGTACTATAAACTATCTTGTTACAGCTGAGCGCAGATCCTCCACCCTGCAACCCCGCCGCAGGACCAAAGCTGAGTGCCGGTAAGCTGGTGGGGCTGGGGAAGGCCCTGCTGCGGCCAGAGGAAAGAACTCCTGGGGAGTTCTCCCCGGCCTGGGCCCCTGCTGTTTGGGTCCCAGGGAAGCTCCCAGCGGACCCCCAGAACTGACACCACTCAACGACACCCACACACATGCACACATGCACACATACACACCCGTGCATATCTTGTCCATGTTTGGAGGGTGCAGAGATAGTTCAGAACTATTGGTGAGCAGGATGGATGTCAGTGAAAACCTTGACTTCTGGTGTCAGCCCACCTGGGTGTGACGTCTCACCATTTGACTGGGGGCGAATGCCTTCGCTGCCCAGGGCCTTGGTTTCTTGTTCTGTGCCCTGGGAGTCACAGCTGCCCCTCCTGTGTTACAGGGCTGTTCTGAGCCTTCTGCCAGGCAGTATCTGCAAAGTGCTCGCCACGGCCCCTTCTGTGTGGCACACCCTCAATGAACATCAGCCGCCATTACAGTCACTAGGACATTTGATGAACAAGAAAGAAAGACTATCGGGCTACCGGAACAGCACCTGGGTACTTGTCTTTACCCTCAACCAGAGGGAAGGAAATGCAATTCCCCCAGAATCCTGGGGCATATACAAAAGGAAACCAAAGCTCCCTCCCCAACCCTCCCAAGATCGCCTTTGGGGTAGAGGATGGGGTCCCCAGTTTGGAGTAGGAGGCAGACAGGCCCCTTGCCTGACTCCCCAGAGAGACAGACATGGGAACAGTTCTGAGATAAGATGGAGGGACAGGCCCCCAACCATCTGATCTCTCATATCAAGGGGGGCGCTTCAGGGGTGAAAATAGGGCAGAATCTACATTCTGGGAGGCCCTAAGCTTGCCCTGAGCTCACCTGACCACACTGGGTTGGGGGTGCGGGGAACTGGATCTCTCTACCACACCACAGACCCTGACTTTGGACATTCCCAAAGACAGAGAGAGGGACAGGCCCTGTGCCCCGGATCCTGAGGGACAGACCCCACGCCCAGGGCCCTGAAGACCTTCCTCCTGCTCTCCCTGTCCGTGGTGCGCCCTGGGGAGCCTGAGACAGACCACTTCATTTTCTTGTTTTCCCTCGATCTTTCATGCCCGGCCCAGCATTCTGCACATGGTAGAAGCTTAACAAATGTTGGATGTGTGTGTTTTGACATGTGTGTGCTGTACTGAGTGAAGTCTGTGGGTGTGTGCCTGATGATCTTTCGTGAGGATGCATGCACACATGTGTGACAAGGATGCTTGCTCTTGAGGAGATTGTGTGACCCTGTGCACACGTGTGTGTCCCTGCAGCGAGAGGTGAATTCTCTGAGCTCCCAGGGAGCATGCTGCAGACAGCATGGGTGAGTTTTCAAACTGAAGATGTGGGTTCTGGGCTTGGGAGATCAGCAAACACTGTTTCTCAAAGCCACTTTCTCTGCAAAGGGAACTAGCTCCATTACAAAATGTGGCCAGAGTCCCTGATGCTGGAGTCTGAAAGGCAGATGTCCCCAACCCAGGACCCACTGGGATGGCACAGTCAGGGACCCGCAGAACACAGGACTCAGAGCTCAGCCCTGGAAATGAATTTATTGACATTTATTGGCTTCTCTCTGTCTCCCTCTGTCTCTCTCTGTATTTCTTGTTGCCTCTCCCTGTCTGAATCTCTATTTTTTATCCCCCCAGGTCTCTCTGCGCCTCCCTCCCTCTTCCTTGTGAGTTTTTCTCCCTGTCTCTGAACCCCCAGCTGATCTCTGCTCTCCCAGCGCCTGCGCCCCGCCCCTGCGCCTCCCCCGCAGTGGCTCCACCTCCCTGGCCTGGGGATCGTCACTCAGCGGCCTGGCCTGCAACGGCTTTGGCCCCTTTGTGGCCCCTTTGTTCGCTGCTCTCTCTCCTCCACCCCCCCACCCCCTCATCTCCCTCCAAGCCTGCTTTCTCTTCCTTCTTCCCTGGCCCCTGAAAACCGGGCAGGAAGAATGCGCACCTCCAGGAGTACCCAGGCAGAGGATGAGCCTCAGAGCTGGACCACCCCCCACGCAACTCTGAGGGCCATTTAGGCAACCACCACTTCTTTCACCCACATCCCTCCCCCCACCACCGGACTCAACACTCCTCTGGACAGCCCACGAATGGGGAACGGCAAGTCCAGGAGGTTAGTGGCCTCACCCCATCCGTGATACAAATGGCCGTGGCCAAGCCAGAGCCCCTCTCCAGGTCTGTTCAATAATGGCTGAGACCTGATCTGACTCTAACCGCAGGGACTGTGGTTTATCCAGGGCTGGCTGCCCCACACCTCTAGCAGGACCCCCAGCATAGCTGATGCACTGACATGCTCCTCCCAGCTGGGCCCCCGGCTGCCTCTACCTGTCCCCTGGGCAGAGCTCCCTCCTTGGCATCTTTACCCTCCCATTTCCTGGAGCAGATAAGGAAACCTTGAGATTTCTGTAATGAAAAGGTCAACTCCCCCACTGAGTCACCGGGAAGCGGAATATCTCCGTAAATCAGGCCCACAGCCTTCCTCAGCACACGTCTTCAGGGACTGATAGCATCAGCGTTGCAGGAACAGTGCACTTCCTGGGACTCTGGCTTTGGGTGTCCACCATCCCCCAGCTTGGGGCTCCATTTAGAGCAGGGAGACCAGCGACAGGGGTTTCCCCTCCTCCTCACATAGCCTCTGCAGGCCCCCTTCCTCCCTCTCTCTGCCTGCTGATCCCCTTTATCCATCTCCCGCTCTGTCCCTGGGCCACTCATTAGCTTGGGCAAGAGTTTTCACCTCTGTGACTTTCAGACTTCATACTGTACATTGCAAACAGGTGGCTTACAGTAGGAATGAGAAGAAGTATAGCCCTTAAATAATAGCAGTAATAACGAGGGGAGGAGGTGGGTGGGTTGAGCAGGCATGTGCTACCTCCAGGTGGGATGTGCTATATCCAGGTGGACCTAAAACTCACATAAGTTGCCCTGGTTGGATAATGCAGGTATTAGCATACAACTGCTTCTGATCTTAGAGACCACCCCCCAACCCAGGCCAAGCCCTTCACCCTCCAGCCCCCGGCCCTGGTTGGGCTCAGTGGTCCCGCAAAAAGGAGGCCTCAGGAGAATTCCAGGGATGGGCTTATAAACCACTTCTCACGTCAGAGTCCATAGAAGCCATCCCTGGACTGGGACGAGAAGTCTTTGGGGGGCCTACAAAGAAAGGGTCCTTCTTCAGTGTCCCAGTGAGGGTCCCACCTCCACCTACCCTCTGGAAATCTGGGACTCCTGATTCCACAGAACCCTGGGTGTGGGGACTGGTCCTTTTCGGCTCCAAATCTGCTTTTGGGTGTGACTTCACGAGCTTTTCATGACATGAAAATCACCAATGACTGAGCCATTAAATATTCTAACCCCTGGACCACCATGATTTTGCAGCTGGAGAAACTGAGGTCCAGAGAGGCTGATCAATTCCCACAAAGTGGTAGAGGAAGTTCAGGACCAAAGGGAGCCCAAGGTCAGCCTCGGGCTGTCTCAGGCCCCTGCCTCCCCTCCTTCTTCCCTCCAAGCTGTGGCCAGTGCCCTGGCCTGCCCTGGGTCCCACTTCCGTTTCCCCTCCAGACTTGAAGTAAGGTCATGCTCCGCCCCTCACCAGGCCTCATTTTTCCCCTCAGGAGGGTGGCTCAATCTACTGTCCTGACACCATCTCATTCTGTTCTGTTGCTTGGACCAGAGGTCAGACCCCACCTCCCCAGATGTGCCAAATTCACATGAAGTGAGCTGCCACTGAGAGCCTCCTGCCCACGGGAGTTCTGGACTCACTGCTTTGCTGGCTCCGTGAAGCTGGGCAAATGGCTTTACCTCTCTGTGCCCTTTAAACTGAATAATTGAAAGTCCTACCTGTAGGACTATTCACATAAGAACAGAACTATGCATTCTGCATAACGTATAGTAAGTGCTCAATTAATGCTGGCTATTATTGTTTGTACTCATGAACAACACCTGATCGGTGTCCTCCCACCCCCACCTTCGGTTTCAAGACCTCCCCCATCAACTCCGTCCCTGCCCCTGCTATGCCCTTGGACTAAGAGGAGGCACTGCTCCCAGAGATGGAGAAGATAGCCCTCTGCTTGCAGATTGGTGCCCCAGGCTAGCTGCCCAGAGCCAAGGCTATGCACCCCAGTGGTAGCTGCCTTTGAAGTCACCGCCTTATGTAATCCCCTCCCCCTATCTCCCTGTTTGTCGCCAGAGTGACCTCAGGAGGCAAATGCAGCCCAGGGTCCAGAAAACCCGGGATTTTTTCTCCTGTGAGTCAGGAGAGAGGTCAGAAAGACTCTCCCAGAGGCATAAATATTGGTGGTTAGGAGAGCCTAGACTGGGTTCAAATCCCGGCTCTGGCTCTTCCTCGCTGTGTAACTTCAGGCTGGTGACAACTACTGTGTGTCTCAATTTCCCCATCTGTCATGTGGAAAGTAGATAATTCACAAAGGCATGGGAGAAATATTTGTGAGAAATAAATGAGTAGAAGGCTTACAACAGTACATGACACACAGGAGGTTCTTAATTAAGAGCAGTGGTTATAAGTACTTAATGTTCTATTAAGCCATAAGTAATAGTAGTTTTTGATATGAATAGTGTTTACCTGAAATTGGATCTGAACCCCCATAGAGTGGCTGAGAGAAACTGGACTTCACCGCCCAGCCTCAGTTGCCCAAGCCTGTGAAATGGAGGTAACATCTCCTTGCCAGAAAATGCTGGAAAATGAGCGAGGCCATCGATGTTAAGAACAGCTCAGGACGCTTAGCAAGCTTACTTCCTCTGAGCCCTTACCCCTGCACCACTGCCTTCCTCGCCAAGAGTTCAAATATGAACCAGGGAATGTTAACTCTCCAACATCATAAACCTTAAGAAGAGGCGCTGCGGTGGGTGTGGAGGGGGGCGCAGAGGGGTGGAAGCGCAGTTATTCGAAGGTTTGGCCTCCCCTCCTCTAACTGGTCCTCCCAACTGGTCTACAGGCATCTGCTGAAAGGCTCCAACCCACAGGAGCTCTGGGGGTAACCGCCTCCGCCTCCCTCCCGGGTGTAGACCTCCATTCACGGGCACGGGAGGGAGGAAGAATGTTTGCCCAGCCTTCAAACGATTTGGCAGGCAACAAGAGGGAAAAGGCCGCTCCGGGGAGAGTTCAAATTTAAATTACACGGAGGGAAGAACGTGCAGATCAGCTCTGAAGCTCATAAAAAAAAAAGTGAGGTGACTGAGAAGAACAAACACGCCTCCATTAGGAAAATGGAAAAGTTCGTAAAATGTGCTCTTCAAAGCCTGGCCGGAGGGCGCGGGGGAGGGGAGGGGCAGTGGCCGCAGGGACAGGCCGCTGGTCTTCGGGTTGTTCCGATTCAGGGGCCTGGAAGGGAGAAATTGGCCCAGTCTCCCTCTTCTCTAACCGGTCAGGCTTGGGGTCTCAGGGCGGCCACTCCCAACTCGATGTCGCTGGCACAGGCGAGGGCGGACCTGAGAGGTAGGCAGAGGCTAGATCACGCACTCACTGGGTCCTTCGTTGGAGGTCGGGGCCTTACTCGGAGAACACTTGGAAAGACTACAGGGCCCTCCAAAGTGGGGTCAAGACAGCTCCCTTCCAAACCCTCCCCCCACCCCCGCTTCCGTTTTTCCAGTCATCGCCATCTCCTTCCACTTGGTGGAAGGCTGGTGGCGACGCCCCATGCCAGGCGGGGCGCTGTGCGCTCTGCGCCCCTCTGCGGGAACAGCCCTGCGCACCGCTGGGCGTGTGGGGAAGGCTCCTCAGTCCAAGGGGCCCATGCTCAGGCGCCTGTAAAGTCCTTTAGCTTTACAGATACCCGTGCCTTATTCGCGAGATAATGTCCAGCTGCTTTGGAGAAAAGCCTGGCCCTTAACCTCATGCCCAGCTCGCACTGCCTCGGGTCACCCTAAGCGGAGTGTTCGCAGGAACGGCGCCAGCTCCAGGTCCCCCAAAGCCCCCCACCGGTGAGTGCCCGAGCCAACTTCTCTCGCCCCCGCGTTGTGGACCCTACAGGAGAGGAACTTCTCTGCGTCTCTGACCTGAGCCATGCCAAAAGTGGATCCTGACACGGGGCTCTGTAGCTTCCTAGGCGCTTCTGCAGCTTCCAGCCTCATTTGAGCCGCCGCGATCCCGCGAGACTGGGGAAATTGAGGCTGGGAAACCAAAGGGCAGGCAGCCTCGCAGAGACCGAGTTGGCCTGATCCCAGGGTTGACAGTGGGGCGCGATCAGAAACCCCTTTCTGACCTCCCGAATTGGGTTGAGCCCAGGGCTCTAGCCAGCTGAGAAATTCGGCCTCTGACCCCGATGCTCCGTTAAGGACATTCTCCTGATGGTCATCCTCACCTGGCTGGGCCAATTTCTCCGACTCCCTACTCCGCATCCTTTCCTCTCCCTCCCACTCCTACTGAACTTCCTACAGTTTCTTGTAGGAAGCCTCACTGCCAACAAGGGAGTACAAACCCAAGCCTCTTCATCCAAAACCGCATTGGAGAGGTTCTGGAACCTTAGCAAGCACCACGTCACCTGGAGGGCTCCTTAAAACCCAGGTGTCTCGACCCCACCCCTCAGAGCTCCAGACGCAAAGGGCCTGGGTTTGGGCCAGATAATTTGCATTTCTATAGGGTCTCCGGTGTTGCTGGTGCAGCGGTTCCCTGACAACTTGGGAGAGGGGGGGACCCTTTGATATTCTGCACAGGCCCTAAACTCCTCTGCTCACAAATCTGAGTGTAATGCGTCCTCCCAAACTAAAAAAGTCCTGTCAATGCAAGGATGCCAGCCTTCTCTGTATGTCCTTCCCCAGCACCTACCACAAGGTTTGCGTACAATAAGTGCCTCATGAATATTTGGGCATAATCACGATTGTTCAAGATGTCAGTGTTTACAGATGTTTCTGGAGAGCCTGGCCCTTTTCTGGGTACATTAGGAGTAACGGTTGTATACTAGCAACAACCTGAGAAATTAAAACAGTGTCCCCATTTTTCTGGAGCCTCAGGTGGCGATGCCAGGCACTGAGATCAAGAGAGAGGGGACGCAGGGACTTTCTTCCATGTGGAAGCCAAGGTCAGCCCAAGGCTCAGCAACCAGTGTCTTCCTTGACACTAATGTGGTGCTGTCTTAAAGAAACAGTAGGGAGGGAAGGGCCGGGCTCTCTAGGCAGGTAATGGCAGAAAGGGAAGACCTGCACCCTATAAGCCGCGCCCTTCACATCCCTGATGCGCCCCGTGAAGTGCTTGGCCAGCCTGTCAGCGTGCCTGAGGCTGGGAGAGACCCAGCACCCCAGTGCCCTACTATCTTCACTAGAGTCCCCCCAAACCCTTCCAAAGGCTCCAGAACCTAGGAGGATCCAGAACGAGGATTCTACAACCTAGGGCCAAGAGTACCTATCCAGCCAGTGGAGGCGGGGGAAGGATCTTGGCCTTCCAGGCACAGCCCTGGCCTCCCCTGGAAGAAAACTCACCCAGGCAACATGGGGCGGGGGAAGAGAGTACCCCTGGAGAGCCGAGGGCATCCCTATCTTACAGCCTCTAGGTGGTTGCTGGGGCCCAAGCTTCTGTGTTCCAACTGTATTTCGTCCCCAAGTTCTGCACACAGCTAGGTGTTCCTGGGCCACATCGTAAAAAGATTTACAAGACTATGTTAAACTGGCAGTAAAAACAATTAACTTTAATGGCACCTCAGGTGGGTGGCTGGGTGGGTCAGAGGGAGGAGGACTGTGCTTCCTCCTCTCGGGACCAGGAAGCCAGGTGAGTGAACCTGTTATCAGGCAGCCCTTTGGGTTCAAGTTTAAATGGAGAAGAGAACTGGGCATGCCAGCCACAGAAGAGTTCAAGTCCTGCTTGACTCTTCGCAGATGAGTGATCCTGAGCAAACCTCTTAACTACTCTAAGACCCAGTATTCTCAACTATTATATATGGGGATCTAGTGAATGGGAAATGTGTAAAAATAAAAATTATTTACATGGGAATTTGTTAAAAAAAGTCTCCTCAGGGTTGTGAGGATTGCAAATGATGATTATTTAGAAGGGCCTTCCAACATGCCTGGCATATATATATACACGCTTATTAAACATCTACGTGTGGGTGAGTGTGCATGTTTAATAAGTGTTAGTTTCCAGAAGACTCAGGCTCCCCAGGTGTCAAATTAAGTGGAAAGACCTCTCCTACCGCAGAGGCCAGAGACCCCTTGTTGGAACCTTGCCTCAGCCAGCACCACTTACCTAGAGGTTTCCTGCTAAAATTGACCTGTTTGTCCGGCCGGTGACCTCGGAAGTGACCCCATGCTCGGGCAGGCTGCAGCCTCAGGCTTTGAAACTGGCCTGGATTTCTGGAGAGCTGGCACGGAAATGAGAGTGGCCGGGGGGATAGGGGCAGGGTCTCTGCCTCCCATGGGTCCCGGTCCAGTCCGGAAAGCCCTAATCCTTCAGGTCTCCCTGGCCTGGAGACAATTAACTGTCCATTTCAGAGAGACCTCTGTCCTCTCTCTGTGTCTGTGCCTGTGTGTGGCCCTCTCAGACAACCACGGCCGGGGGAGAGGCTGGACACCACCCACTGGCCTGTTGCACTGCTTTGGGCAATTGGTGGGGAAACAGAGGGGGTGGATGTCCACATCTCTCCATCCTCCTGCCCCAGGGGCCAGCTCTGTGTTGCAGCAGAAGCTGACCCTGCCTGAGACCTCTGCTCACTAGAACCTCTTCAGGCCCCATCCGTGAGGCCTCTGGCTCTCTGCCCATCACTGGGTCAGCCACCCGGGGGAGACGCCTCCAGATACACATGTCTGTGAGGGTGCTTCCAGAAGGGAATCATGTGAATCAGTAGACGGGGAAAAAGTCACCTCACCCACGTGGGTATACACCGTGCTATCCGTTGAGGACTTGAATAGAACAAACAGGAGGAGGAAGGAGGATGCCCCCTTGAGCTGGGGCATCCATCTATTCATGTCCTCCGACACCAGTACTTCAGATTCTTGGACGTTTGGATTCAGACGGGGACTCGTATGATCAGCCCCTGGTTCTCAGGCCTTCTGACATGGACTGAATCATGCCACGAGCTCTCCTGGGCCTCCAGCTTACAAATGGCAGAGCAGGGGACTTCTCAGCCCCCACAGCTGCAGGAACCAATTGCTATAATGCATATATAACCTACTGGTTCTGTTTCTCTGGAGAACCTTACTAATACAGATGGACGAGCTAACTGTGTTGGGAAAAGCCTTGTGATCTGAACTTGGGAATGAATCCTAGTGCTTCACTTAGCACTCATAGGACCTTGGACTTCCCACTTCACCTCTCTGACCTTGGTCAATGTATCTCTTAAAGGTGCCTGTCAGGGGCCGGTCCTATGCTCAGCCATACCAGATTCCCTTTCCCTCTGCCCAAAGGGTGTGGTCATTTCTCTTTCCTGACCCTCATTCTCCTCATCCCCAAATGAGAGAAGGGTAGCAGAGTGCCTTCAAGCAAGAACTCTGGACACAGAATTCCTTGATTCAAACCTGGCTCTGCAACTTCCTAGCCAAGCTACATTGAATTGGTCACTTTGCTCCTCTAGGCTTCAGTTTCCTTATTTATAAAATGGGGTTACTATTATTTAAAAACCTTCTCATAGGATTGTTGTAGGGACCCCATGAGTCCATACATGCAAAATGCTTATAGCAGTGCCTGGCACGCAGTGAGCCCTGAATCAGCATCACCTATCCTTATTTCCTAGCCAGGAAAATGAACTTGGGCCCACAATGTAGGATTCTGGCTGGAAAGGCTGGAAGCTTACCAAAACTTGAGGGTTTTCCACTCGAGGTTGATTGTCTCCCTAAAAAACATCTCACCCATACTATATTTCTCATCTTCCTTGTCAGCCAAGGCCGTATTTTGTTTGGGGGCCTACTTTGTTCTCTCATGACTTGGGAGCAAATAGTCATTCATCTAAATCAATCATGATGACACCATTCCCTTTATCCTGGGTGTTTTTAGGAATCAGCCCAACAACAGGAGGACTGCTGGATGGGGCAGAGGAAGGTTGGGAAAAAGTTCTAGGGGCGATTTCCTCTGTTATTGAAAAGTCAAAGAGGAAGAAATTGTCCTTCTTTTTCTGCTAAATGATGTATCTGGATGTGATGCCTGGAACTGGAGCAGCCATTTTGTGACCATGAGAAAAGGTGACCTAAGAACAGAGCTGATTTGCAGAGAATGGCAGAAGAAAAAGACAGGAAAAACCTGTACATTTGATGACTTTTTGAGCCATTAAACTAATTAACTCTCCTCACTTTTGGAGTTCCTGTCATGTAAAAACAAAAAACAATATTATGACTTTAAGCCATTGAGTTAGGTGTTATTCCTTGCTGCCAAAGACCATTCAGCTTCCGTCCAATTCTCTTGGAACTCTTGGTCTCAGTATTCAATTTCAAGACAGTCTTACTTGGGACCTCGCTGCCCTGGTGTGAGTAATCCCAAGTGGCAGGAAGAGGCCTTTGTGTCCTTGTTCCAATCAAAGGTCCCCCTGCACCCAGCCTTTGAGTCAGCCAGCCCCAGTGCCGGATTCATGAATGAGCCAGTCTTCAGACTGGCTTTGGAAGTTCATCATGGAGGAATAGGTAAGCAGTACAATGACCTTCACCAATCTGGGCCTCCAATGTGTAGACGAACACCTGCCAAAAATCACCCTGGACGTGAACTGTAGGAGACTGTTCTGTATGGCGTGGGCCCAGCTCCCACCTGGAAATGCGCAGGACCCACACCCAGGGATGGGTTCTCCCGTGGGGAATCAGGCCTGCATTTGTACCTAAGCCACTTTGAGTCTTGCTTTTGCTAAAACTCCTTCACCCTGAATTGAGATAACAAGTGCTTATTGTAACTTCGTAAAATCCATGCTTAAACCTTCCTAGGATGAGTGTACCGGTTCAACCACTTTTTCCTTTTTCATTTCCAAATATCTTTCTTCTGTGATTAGCAGCACTGGCTCCTTTGTTGTCTGTAAATGGTAACCACCTAAAGTGAACTTGTGCGTCGTAAATGAGGACCATGATGTAATGTGACCAGAGACCCAAAAAAGGCCTGTCATGGCGGAGGCCGTGGGCTTTTTGCTCCCCTTGAGAGAATAGCCATGCTGTCCTTTTTCCTCCACTGGACTCTGTAGTCCGTGTGAATGTCTCATTTAACCCATAATGACGCGGACAATGCGGGCCGGTGTCTGCATCAGCAAACACGCTCTCACACACAGCAGATGACCTGGCATGCAGGCCAGCCGGACTGAAGAGGTTAGAAGGTGCTGTGCAGCTGAGACAGAGACTGGGAGCCAGGTGGGGCACCCTGAGACACCCAACACCCAGATAATCCGCTCCTGCTCGCCACACCCCAAGAAACTCAAACCTAGGCTTCATTTAGATCTGATGTCCAAAAGGAAGCCCACACAACCCGCCACTATCAGCTTCCCTTTCCATTCCAATCAAAGAATTAATTTCCAGAGAGCAAGACTGCCAACAGCAGAAATAAATCACCGCCAGGCAGGAGATGAATATTACCCAAAGAGAAATAATTAGGCAAAAGTGTCTCCCCCTCCCACACCCCCTCCAAACCAATAACAATTCAATTATTCAGCGGACACTATAAATGATGACACAGCCACACGGTGTGCCTGCATGGGAAAGAGAAACCTTTGGGGAAGGAGTTGAAAGCTACCCAGGAGGACATACTGAGAAACACAAAAGGAAGCAAAGGGGAGTGCCCCTCCCCAGGACTGCGTGCACACGTAACAGGGACCGTGCTCACGGTCATTGGCATAACACTTTGTTACATGATGCTTTTATGTCCATTATCGGGTCTGACCCTCTGAGGAAGCCAAAGATGTTGACTGAGATGATGTCATCCAGCCCCCTTGGACAGACACAGGAAGAGGTGCCCAGAGAAACCTCCCTGTGTGATGGAATGAGCTCCCCATCGGGAGAGAGAAGTTGGCCTGTTCATTTATTTAGGGACTATTTTACAAGCTGGTTATGCAGTTAGGCACACAATCAGGTTCTGGGGAGACAGTAATGAACCAAATGAACAAAAATGCCCATGGAGCTTATATTTGAATGTGAAGACAAATATAATTTTAAAAATAAACACGAGAGGTAAGGGCATTGATTAGCTTGTTAAAAGGCAAGAAGGGCTACGATAGAAATCAGAGTGAGGTAAGAGGGGTTAGGAGAGGGAGGGCTGTGGTTTTGGAATGGGGTGGACAGCAGAGACCTCAGTGAGAACGGGGTGTGTGGGCACAGGCTTGAAGGATATGAAGGCGTGAGTCCCGCAGCCTTTGAAGGAAGGAGCACTTCTGGTGAAGGAAATAGCCAGCCCATTGGTTTGGGATCCAGGCAGATCACTGGTGACTACTTCCCCATTTCAAAGGTTTGATAGGAGCAGATACTAGATTCAGGAGTCGGGAGGCGTGAAACAGGCTGAGGAGGTAAAACCAGCGTGTTCAGAACCCTTTATAAAGGAACATCACTCTGAAAGAAGGAAAAAAAAATTGGGCACTAGCAAGAAGAGGGTGTGAGGAAAAAGAAAATAGATCTTATGTGGTTTTGTTTTATTTCAGACTGGAGGTATTCGAATGCATTATGAGAGAAGCCGGACTCCAAAGGTTATATAGTGTATGATTCCATTTATTATGTGGCATTCTGAAAACTGAGCAGTAGTTTCCTGGGGCTGGAGTGGCAGGGGGACTCGGGCAGGGGCAAACAGGGGCTGACTCCAAAGGAGCACGAAGGAATTTGGGGGGAGGGTGCTCATGGAGATGCTTAGATCTCCAATGTGGCAGCGGAGGCAGAACTGGATGCATTTATCAAACCCATAGAACTCTACGCCGCCACAGCTGAATTTTACTGTACATAAATTATGCCTCTATTTGTAACATTTCTGGAGCTATTAGAACACGTTTGTATGTCAAGAGAAATGCTAAAGTGGAGAGGGGAATTCGTGAGGCTCTAGAGAAAGGGTTTCAGTAACAGAGATACAAACAAAATGATTGGAAACCCAAGTCTACCCCTTACTAGCTGAGTGACCTTGAGCAAGTTCATTTATGAACCTCAGTCTCCTCATCTGTGAAATGGGTGTCAGGCTCTTTAGAGCTGTTTGCAAAGATTATGAGGTGCTGTCTGCCAAGTGCCCCGCCGAGATGCCTGGCTTATTAAGTATTTTAAAAATCTTCCTTCATCTTCCCTATCTCCTCCTGCAGTAACAAGTTCCACCAGGTACCCCAAACCGTAGAATTCGTATTCTAGTCCCAGGAACTTACAGACTGCAAAACAGCAGGCAAGGCCCACCGTGGCCGCCACACTGGACACCTTTGAAGGCAGTGCCCGGCACTATGCCAACCTCTTCCCAGGAGCAGGCTCACTTATCTCTTCCGTCATGCCACGAGACTAGTAATTACTACCACCCACCTCTGAGCCCAGGCTCTCAAATTCCCATCTGTCACGTCACTAAGCAGGTCTCAGCTGTCACTCCCAGTCCCCTAGAAGAGAGGCCATAGGTAACGCTATTTGCCCAAGACTATGCGAACTAGAGAAAATCCTGGTCTAAGACACAGGATTTGAATGAATGCTGCAAAAAAAGAAATTCTTACCACTGTCTCCGGTGACATGTCTCAGCTGAATGAGGCTCATCGTGTCCTCACTCTGATGTCCCCAACCGGACTCGGCATCCTGCGCAAGGCGACAGAGAATGGCAGTTAAGAGCACAGCATCTAGAATCAGTCTGCCTGGGTTCAAGGCCCGCCTTGCAACTTGCAGCTCGTATGACTCGAGGGAACTTACATCATCTCTCAATGCCTCATTTTACCCATCTGTGAAATGGGGGCAGTGACCAAACCTCCTTCATAGGGCTGTCCTAAAAAGCGAAATTATTTGCGTGTGTAAGATGTTTAGACCCTTACAGCCACAGCTACACGGGTAAGCTTGCCTGCTCTCCCCATAACAAATCCTCTGTGGAACGCAGATTATCATGGGGTAGAGAAGAGGAAAGAAGTAACGAGAAAATGAACTGCTCTCTGGCAAGAGACGCAGGTTGGACACACGCCACACACAACCTCTGTGTGCATGTGTGAAGGACAAGGAAGCTTTGCAGCCTGGAAAAAAAGTAGCCCGACTGATAGCAAAGGCGACCCTGCCCTAGAAGTGACGGAGGCCCATGTGCCATTTTTCTTGCACACTTGTCCCTGGTGTTCACAGGGCTACGTGGTGATACTGCTCATATGTCCACCTCAAGGGACCCAGAACAGCTTGCAAATGAAATTGCCATTTTTATTGGTCAAAAAGGGTTAGTTACTGGCAATTTCATAAGTTGCAACTTCATATGATTTGGGAACTCAAAAAAAATGTTCTAAAGATGTTTGTTACGAGCTGAATTGTGTCCCCCACCCCTTCCCAAAATCCTACATAGAAGCCCTCAGAATGTGACTGTATTTGAACACAGGCCCTTTAAAGAGGTGATTAAATTAAATGAGGTTGTCTGGGTACCCCTCATCCAGTCTGACTGGTGTCCTTGAAGGCACAGATTAGGACACACATGGAGACACCAGCGCATGCACAGAAGGATGACTCTGTGAAGAGACAAAGAGAAGGTAGCTGCGTGCCAGCCAAGGAGAGAGGCTCAGAGGAAACCAACCCAGCCAGCCAGCACCTTGATCTTAAACTTCAGGTTCCAGAACTGGGAGAAGCCCCATTTCTGTTGTGTAAGCCCCCGGGGCACCCACTCCTAACTCCCCTGCTCTTTGCAGTACCTCCCACCTCCTTGTTAGTCTCACGAAGTGCAGGGAACATGGCTTGGTGTGAACGACCGTCTTGTCACACACGTATTCAAAGGCAGAGAGCAGCATCCCATCTTCCAGTGGCTTTGCATTCCTTCCCCTCGCCCTGGGTGGGTGGTCAGTGAGGAGTGTGCCTCAACCCGCCAAGACCCAGTGTCCATCTTGGCCCTGGTCTTTCCTTGGTGAGTGGCCTTGGACAAATTCAATCTCTGAGCCTTCCTTTCTTGATCAACGGAGAAGACACAGAAACACCTCCCTCCCAGGGCTCTGGGCAAGTCAGACACCAAATATACCGAGGACACGCACACCGAAAGCATTCAGTGAATTAGGAATTTCACCATTTCCTGTTTTGTGGCTATCTAACTTGGAGAGAAGATCTCCTCTGTGCTATGGCCTTTCTGTTGTCGCTGATCCGCAGGGCCCATCCCCCAGGGCGGAAGGAGAAGCAGGAAGAGGGAGAGGTGAAGAAGAAGACTTCTCAGTCGCTGTGCGCTTCATAGGTGTCTGTCACTGTTCTCTCTATGGTCATTCTCACTTCATCCTCATTATAAGTCTCCATGTTACAGGTGAGAAGACTGAGACCCAGGGAGGTGACCTTGCATCCCCGACGTCACCCAGCTGGTAAGTAATAAAATCCACTAATGAAGCGAATAAACACAACCTTTAAAATAAGGCTCTTGATAGAAGAGGAGCTCTGAGTGGCTGGAGACACACACGCTCCGCATTCCTCTCCAAGTGCGACAGCCACACACTTGAGCCTATCTGGGCGCTGACAGGCGAAGAGAGTGTTGTGTGCAGGGCCTGGTGAGCACACCCCAGTTCCAAGAAACACCCAGTGCCCCTACTGAAATGCGCCCAAGAGTCCCTTTTCTTTGCGGAAAACAGTCTCAAGGTCACTGGATGTGTTCCCAACAGGAGGAGCTCAACAAGGAGTGGGGACCAGGCTGAGTCTGTGCTGCTTGTTCTCCATCCCCCTTCCATCAACCCTCTCCCCCCCCACACACACAGATCCACACTCTGCCTGGTGGTGGTGGCGGGGCAGGGGGGCGGGACCCCGGCTGATACATCCCCAGCCCCTGGCCCTCCGGCTTCAGGCTGGGCTCAGCTTGTAGAGGACACTGGTGGCAGACAGGAGGGAGGGCGGACTGAGAGGCCGTGTCAGGGTGTCTGTTCCCTGCCCCTCCCTGAAAGTGACATGTCCTGACCATAGCTCACCAGGGGCAGCCCGTCTCCATGGTTCCATGGTTCCCGCCCTCCCAGCCTCCATCTGCCCCACCTCTGTACCCCACAACCCTCAGGCTTGTGACGGCTCCAGAGGGCTTTAGCGTCCTTTGCTGAGTCCCTTAACCACGCTCGACCCCTGGAAAGAGCCCCTGTGTTAGACTCGTCTGGGCTGAATGGTCTGGTATGAGTGGACCTTGTCTGATCTGAAGTCAGAGATGGAGCTAGAAAGAAAAGAGCCTGGTTCCCCATGTCTCTCCCCAAGCAAGTCTCAGGCACAGGTAAAGCAGAAGAAGTCAGAAGATCTTTTGTGGGCTCAGGTACCACCTCTCTCCAGGTCTCCATGCGAGCTCAGTCGGACCTGGGTGAAGAATGAATGAAGTCTGGAGAATGGGTTCAAATCCTGCTATGGCCTGGCTAGGAGGCCACTTAACTTTTCTGAGCCTCCATTTGCTCATCTATACAATGGAGTAATGTCCTCTTGGCCCTGGTTGGCGTGGCTCAGTGGATTCAGCACTGGCCTGTGAACCAAAGTTTGGCCGGTTCAATTCCCAGTCAGGGCACATGCCTGGGTTGTGGGCCAGGTCCCCAGTTGGGGGGGTGTGAGAGGCAACTGCACACCGATGTTTCTCTCCCTCTCTTTCTCCCTCCCTCCCCTCTGTCTAAAAATAAGTAAATAAAATCTTTAAAAAAAAATAATGTCGTCCTTCTAGGACTATTGAGTGGACAGGACATGGATGGAAAGCAAACCGCATCATACGTAGATCATAGCAGGCACTCAGTAAATCCTTGTTCTCATGTCTCTTCCCACTCCCTTCTTTAGCTTCCCAACTCTCAGTCCCTGCCCTTCATCCAATAAGTAAGGAGGCGAGAAAAAAAATACAACAATCATCATATCAACACATTAGGACTGCTTCATGGCTCATGAAGAATTGTCATGGCAATTTCTTTTCCTCAGGCAAGTTGAGACTGTCAGAGGTGAACAAACAGAGCTTACATGTGTCTCCCATCACCTGGATCAATAGCGGAAGGCATCAGCATTCAGATCAAAAAGCAAGAAAAATCAAGATTCCAAGAAACCAGAACACCTACATTTTTTCATGATACTAGCTGCCAATCACTCTGAAACCAACCACCTCAAATACAGATACAAGAACCATGGAGAATTATTTCTGGTCACGGGGCTGCTGCTGCAGAGTCGCAGGGGTGAGGGTTCCCAAGACAGCCTCCCCCAGACGCCCGGAGCTCCGCAGCCAGCTGAAGGCTGGGACCTGCCTCCTCACACGTGATCCCATTAGTCAGCAGGGAGCTGGAGCTTCTGTCTGTGGCACCTGGACCACAGCAGGTGAGAACAGAGCTGTAGGGTGTCTTGAGGCCCAGGCTCAGATGGCACACAGCATCATCCCCACCATATCCTATTGGCCAAAGCGAGTCACAGGGTCAGCCCAGGCTTAAGGGGAGGGAAACAGATCCCACCCACCTCTTGGTAGAAGGTGGGTGCAAAAACACAGTGTAGAGGAATGTGGGAGGAATTTCTGCAGCCATTCTTGAAATCAATTTATCTTCCTGTCCTCCAAGTCATTTGCTGTGTGGCATACGGCTGGTCTTCTAAATTGGTTGTCCCTCAGTGTTAGCTGTGGTTCACTGGAGAGTCTAATCCTAGACGTATGCACCTCTGAAGGTCCTGGGGTATTCACGACAGTGTCTCATATGGACAATACAGCAAAGGTCAACCTACAGTCCAATCTAAGGCCACCATCATCATCAAGCAACAAATCTCATATTTCTCTGTAACTTGGTGGGAGGTTAAATTTCCAAGCAGGCTCTTGAGTCAAGAATCATACAGAGTCCATTAAATGGCACCCAGCTCTCTTCCTCTGTAGGTCAGGAAACAAAGGCCCAGAGAGGTTGAGTGACTTACCTCAGATCACACAGGAAGCATAGGAAGAAGAGCTTGAATTTGGTGGCTGATGCCTGATCTCTTCCTTTCCTCCCTTTCAGCCCTTGAAATTTGGGGAAGCACAGTTCTGACTCTTCTCTTCTCATCAGAAGTGTCTCAGTTTCCCCCATCTAGCTGGTGAAGTCGGTCATCACCCCCTACGCGCACCTTTCTCCCAGGTGTGCTGTGAGCGCTAATGAGTTAACATGACTAACAGCCTGCAGAACCTCTCATGAGATGTAATTACAGAGAATTACCGTTCACAGCCTTCTGGGAAGGATTTTGTCAGGGAGTAGGTAAATAAATTATATCCTGTGGTTCTCCCTTCCCCATGGGCTGCATAGCTCTTGCAGAGAATGCTCCCCAGTGACAGAGGTGATGGAGTCCCTTTGCCGGCCCAGCTTCCCACAACCGGGGCCTCCCTTCTGGCTCCGAAGACTCCCTGAGCTGCTCGCAGCCCAGACACACAGCTCTAGGATCTGATTCATCTCAGGGTGAAGCCAGACCCCTTACTGGAGGCCCACATGGAACGCCCTCCTGCCTCAGCCCCAGGTGAGCAGGGTACTAAGGGTTAACCATCCTCTGCAGGATTCCTGGGTAAATACCATCCAGCTGCCAGATTTATTGCCTTTTAATGTCTCCCGTGTGGTTCCATTAGCCTTTCCTTGGGATACTTCTATCTTTTCCATCTGACGTCTCCCTACCCAAACTCCATAACCCCCAGGGGAGGTATCGTTCCATTAGCTCCTGCACCAAGGTCTGGGCATAAAAAATCACTGGGCTTCCCAGTCGCCTACCCCCGCCCCCACCCCTGCATGGAGTATTTACTTAGATCCTCCTTATCTTTTCCTGAGCATCTCACAGCTTCCCATAAGCTGCCAATCTCTCCTTTTCCACTTCTGAGAACTTCTCGCTAGCAATGTGGCTGCTTATTAAATTGACCTCTGCCTTGGTTGGCTCATCACCCCTCCTCCCCAAACCTCTTCTGTTTTGATTTAGCCACTGCCTGAACCCAGCTCTCAAGGGTTCCACAGCTGGCCAGGGCGCTCCCCTGTGCCAAGCCTTTGGTGATTTGCCTTCGCTTAGGAACAGCGTCCTGATACTAAGCTCAGCATTCCATAGGCTGTTGACAGAACTGTCCTCATGCTAAGACACACGGTCTGCAGCCAGGCGGGCCGACTGCAAATCCTGACCCTGTCCCTTCCCTGCCTCATGACCTCGGATAAGTTATTCGACCTCTCTGTCAATCGAGGAGACAGCAGCAGCAGCAACTTCCTTGGTGGCGAAGGTGGGTG
The DNA here is from genome assembly GCA_004027475.1 of Anoura caudifer. Taxonomy (NCBI): domain Eukaryota; kingdom Metazoa; phylum Chordata; class Mammalia; order Chiroptera; family Phyllostomidae; genus Anoura; species Anoura caudifer. The sequence continues at coordinate 5,295 of PVKU01008920.1, read as the reverse complement.
GGGCTGGGGCTAGGCTTATAATACGTGTCACGTGCTTAACATGGCGCAGAGGAAGGCTCAGTTGATATGAATCCTCATTATCTGCCAACCAGCCAGGCACTCAGGCCTCAGCCTGCCTGATCTGGCCCATCAAACGACCTGCCATCCTCTGCACACTCTGATGCCCCATCTGTCTTCATGTGTGCGAGGCCGTCTGTCTTGAATATCCCCGCTCCCTCCGCCCCCAGCCTGGTGAATTTGGCTCATCCATATGGTTCAATTCAAAAGATCCCCCCTTGCCCCTGTGAAACATTCCCCTGTGTCCCCAGAGCTCATGTCCTCCTTCAAGTCTCCATAGCTATAGCTGGCCCTGTTCGAATCCTGACATTAGAAACTTCAAGACTCAAACAAAGCAACAAACAACAAGTGTTGGAGAGGTTGTGGAGAAAAGGGGACCCTAGTGCACTGTTGGTGGGACTGCAGACTGGTACAACCACTATGGAAAGCAGTATGGAATTTTCTAAGAAAACTAAAAATGGACCTACCTTTTGACCCAGCAATTCCACTGCTAGGATTATATCCTAGGAACCCTGAAACACCAATCCAAAGAACCTATGCACCCCTATGTTCATAGCAGCACAATTTACAAGCCAAGTTGTAAACTTGGCTATTGTAAAGTAGCCTAGGTGCCCATCAGTAAGATCCATTTCTTGAATGGATCAAGAAACTATGGTACATTTACACAATGGAATTCTATGCAGCAGAAAGAAAGGAGCTCCTACCCTTCTTGACAGCATGGATGGAACTAGAGAGCATTATGCTAGGTGAAATAAGACAGGAAGTGAAAGACAAATACTATATGATCTCACCTTTAACAGGAACCTAATCAACAGAACAAACAAACAAGCATAATATAACCAAAGACACTGAAATTGAGAACAAGAGAGGAGAGGGGTAGGAATTTCAAGGGAAAAGGGGAAGGGTTTAGAGCAACAAGTATAAAAGACACATGGACAAAAGCTAGGGGGGGTGGAAATGGGAGGGAAGTGGGGAGGGCTGGGGCGGTGGGCTGGGATGGGAGTAGAAGACAGAAAACTGTATAAGAACTACAATTAAAAATTTTTTTTTAAAAAGAAAAGAAACTTTAAGACTCAGCCTAGGGATCCCCTGCTCTAGGAGTCTTCCTTGGCATCAAGCATCTCACACAAAGGGCCTGCCATATGCATGAGTGAAGGAATGATAAATGCCACCCACCCAATCTTATTCTGTTCCCTACCCCAGGTCCCCTCGGCCTCAAGGCAGTCTCCTTTGGGGTACGCTGCTGCGCACAAATTTTTCATTTGCTTCATGCCTTTATTCTCTTTCTATACTGGTGGTGTTAGAGTGCGTAAGCTGCTTGTCTTAGACTTATAATAGTTTCAGCCTGGAGAAATTGTGCTCAACCCCTTTCTTCATTCATTGATTCATTCAACAAAATGTCCTGAGTCTCTTCTATGTGGCTGGAAAGACCCTCTGCTAGGGACTGGGAATACACATGTGAGCCTGACAGAAGTTTCCTGACTTCATAGGGCTTTAGGGTGACAGAGAGATAACAATTAAAAGAGCCCATAAAGGTACAACTCTGATAAGTGCCCAAAAGTTGTGTAACAAGGGTTTATGTCCAATAGGAAAGGCCAGAAAGGGCTTCCCAAGAGAGGAATCATGGCAGGAATAACGACAAAAAGAAAATCAGGGTGTCTTACATCAGTCAGCTACTGCTGTGAAACAAACAACCACGAAGCCCCAGTGGCATCAACAAGCAGCCTTTGTTCTTAGGTTGCTTGTTCCCAGCTGCAGGTTGGGGTCCAGTCTGTTCCACATGTGTTCATTCTGGGGGCACCCAGGCTCACAGGCAACAGCTCTTCAGGGAAAGTTCTTCAGTCGGCAGAAGCAGAGAGCAAGGACTGAGACCTGGAGACAAATTGAGTCAGAGAAATGAGCAGGACTAGACCCTTGTAGATCTATCCGAAATTTTTGGTCTTAAGAGCAACAGGAAGCTATTGAAAGTACATAGCATGGTGGGAAAATAATGACTCAATTTGCATTTTAAAGTCATCCTTGGGGTTGCTTCAGGAGAGCAGGTTGGACAAAGGCAAAAAATGATTTCAAAATCCACATGCCTGCCCTGGCTGGTGTGGCTCAGTGGATTGAGCACTGGCCTGTGAACCGAAAGGTCTCCGGTTGGAGTTCCGGTCAGGGCGCATGCATGCCTGGGTTGTGAGTCAGGTCCCCGGGTCGGGGCCTGCAAGAGACAGCTAATCAGTGTCGTATCTCTCTCTGTTGTATCTTTCTTGCATCATTGTTTCTCTCCCTTTCTTTCTCCCTCCCTCCCCCTCTCTAAAAATAAAGAAATAAAATCTTTAAAAATAAAAAATCTACATGCCCAGTAGAGCCAATGCTGCATGCATCAGTGTGTGTGTGTGTGTGTGTGTGTGTGTGTGTGTGTGTATACCTCCATGTTGACATGCCCAGTTCTTCCTTGGAGAAAGGGGAGCCCTGAGGCTCATCTTCCCACACACCTGAAGAGCAGGTTATCTCAACATGGACTGTAACCACAATTCTGTTGCTCCGCCCCTCCCCACCCCCACCTGCACTGGGCTCCCAAGGAGGCGCACGTTTCCAGCCTGGAGAGCGTGGAAGATGTCTGCATGTTTCACAAACATCAATTAGTTTCACTCCCAAGATGTAGTTCCATCATTTCCATCCTACCAATAACAGCTTGCAAGCATCCTGCACTTTAAAGTTTGCTGAGGACTTCAGCCAGGGGCCCCAGGAGGCAGAGCAGAAAGCTTCAGCCCCGCTTGGCTAGACGGTGAGGGTTGGAGAGGTTGGCTGGTTTCATTCTCAGTGTCAGGAACGGAAGAGTCCGAAGCCAGGTATTTGCACTTCAGACCCATAGCTTGCTTACCTCTCTGCCTGTCTGACTTAGCCATGAAATTCTAAGCAGTATGTCCAGAGGATGCGCTGTTTTTCTAGGATTGCTTGACCAGATGGGCCAGTGACCTCCCTGAAGAGGCAGGTTCAGAAACAGGTCTATATCCAAATCTCAGGGCTCCCTCAAATACCACAGAACCTCCTTGGCCTACAAACATTCCTGAGAGACCCTGGATTCCCTCAGTGAAGGAACACATCCATCTTCAGGAGAATCAGCCAGAAAAACCTGTTTGCCAGCAAAATCTCACCGTGTTTTCACAAAGGCGCAGAAAGCCGGGAGCCGTGTGTTTTAAGCAGCATCAGCCCAGGGAACAAGGAATACAGTCGGACCGTCTCTGCCCCGTCACCGTGAAAGCACATATCAGTCTCCATGGTTCATGTCTGCATTAGGCCACCATGGGGGAGAGAAAGGAACATGCAGGGTCAGGCAAGGCCAGCCCAGCAGGGCTGAAAAGTTTGCAAGGCTAGGGCTCAAACTCAAGCTGCTTCTCTCTCTCGTCAGCCTTTTTGAACGGGAGGGAAGATTTACTGCTAGCCTGGGCTGACAGCCTTTTACAGCCATTGTATATGAATTTGAGACAGCAAAGCAGTGGAGCGCACTGACCACAGAGGAACTCCAGAAGGCTCCTTTCAGGACCCGCCCACCATCACGGGCACAAGAAAGTGGCACTCCTGGCCAGAGCGGAGCTCAAGGACTCAGCTAGAACCTTTGGGGGCCAGTGCTCTTAAACACGTGGTCAGATTGCTGAGGGTTTCAAGACACAAACTCACCCTGGCAAGATTCTGTCCATTTAGCAAGGTCTGCCTGCAGTGTAGGCAAAAGTCCTGAGGTCCGGCTGATGGGGTTCTGCATTTATTATTGATAACGGTGCAGGGAAATGGTGTGTGTCTGGGTAACACCTGGCCCAGCCCACTCACTGTTTATGTAGCTGCTGTTTGTCACTTACCCCTGGCTGCCGGGTCCTTCCATCTCCCTCATTTTGTCACGTTGAGTCTCTGTTTTTAATATGGACGATCCCTTACATGTCAAAATATGGGCTATTAAAAGATATTCCATGGGTATAAACTCACAACAAAAAGCAATGTTTTGTGTGAAAAAATAATGCATGGTGGCATGAATAATAGATTTCAAACATAAAAGAACAAAGCAACACAAGTAAAGAAGTAATTTAAAATATAAAAAGTGATGCATTTGGAAAATCTACCTGTGCGTGTACATACAGACACATGACTATACAGATTCACGTCAAGATCTATCTTCACTTACCGGAGGAAGTGGGAGAGAGAGAATAGTTTTCACTTTATCGTTTTGTACCTCTTAGATTGGATACTCTGTACACATGCAACCTACTCAAGAGGAAACAGTATATTTTTTTAAGTATATGCATGGGAAGGGGAGTGATTATAAGAATGGTGACTAAGCTCTTTCATAGATTTCAGATTTATGCCATGAGCAGATTTAACTTTCTTTATCACACACACAAATACCTGTGCTTCTTTATTCGTGGGTAATGCATCCACATGTTACACAATTCCAGAGAGTTTACAGTTAGAAGTGGGTTCAGCTGCAGGTCTGCTTTCCGAGTTCAGTTCCCCCATAGGAAAACACTGTCTCCAGTAAATATTTATATGAAAACAACAGGATCTTTTCTTTATTTACAGAACATGACTCCCAAGTCTGAGCTTGGGAAGTAGGCTGATTGGAATGTGTATGAAAAGGGGAGCACATTACACCTTAAGAACTCGAAGGTAGCTGGGACTTGAAGGTCGGAGGGGGGGGCAGCCCCCCCCTCCACCAGTGCAAATCCACACCCAGCTCTGCAGGCTTCGACCCCCATTGCTCCCCACCTTTTGAGGGGTGCCCCACCCCTCCTTGCTCTGGAACCCAGCACAAAGGCAAGCTGATTGATCCCAGAGGAATGCGGGGAGCTCTTGTGGGGTTCACCTGGGAGGGAACCCAAGATTGAGCAACCCACACTGTCTTCCTGCTGATTTTTCCTCTCCTTTCCCCACTATAAACAAGTGATTAATGCCTTGCAAAAAAGCTGAGACACACCTCCCCTGCAGCCAGCGCGCCCCTGCCAGATTCCCCAGCCTTAATTCTGCTGTTAACACTCCTCAGGCGGAGGGGAGAGGAGTAAATCCCCTGCTTTAGGAAGCGGACCTGCGGGCGATGGGGTTTGTTTAAAGTCTCTGCCCAGCGAGTGACCTCCTCCCGTTTGCTCTGAGGGGGTGGGTCTTTTAAAATTAAAAATGAAAAAACAAAACAAAAAAAAAAGAGCTCACCTTTCCCTGAAGCGGTTTCCGGTTTGTAAACCTCGAAGCCCGGGACCCCCCAGATGG